>NW_010577787.1:211177-231842 GCF_000705375.1 Tinamus guttatus
AAATAATCTAAGTTAATATCTTGCCTGTTTGCTAGGGTGACAGGCAAAAACATATCAGGTATTACTGTGAAAAAAAATATTACAAGATGACTGCCATCCCCTTCTTACGACCAGTTATTCCTTCTTCTCTGGTCCTAGGCCAATCACATGCCTTTTTCCACTGTTGGCTAAATTATATAGTAAGCCCTAAATCCAAAGAATTAAACAATTCCACCCTTTCAAAAAGAAAGGGAACATGCAATAGAGGCAAAAAATGCAAGACCTGAATCAACTACAGAGACATAAGATAAAGGAAATTCTCAAAGCCAAACTATCAAACCCAGTTTCCATTCCCTTTTCATCTCTGTATTATGCTCTTTTTGAAACAACTCCACCCCCCCCCAGCCCTGCCACTGCCTGCAACATTCACCATTCCCAAGGGCTCCCATTAGCTCCTCAAAGGCTCCTCCGGCAGGAATATGAATTCTTGAGAGAGATGTCACCCATCCTGGACAGGGCAGCCAAGAGGCCTTCTCAAAATCCTTTCATGGCCTGCCAGGCGAAACAAACAAAAATATGGAGCCGTATGGACCTCAGCACTATAAAGTTTTTAAGAAATCCAAAGGTGAACCAAGTAGTCAGCCCTGTAAGAAGCACATCTGATAAATGAGCAAGGTGTCCCTGCTTGAGCAGGGGGGTTGGACTAGATAATCTCTAGAGGTCCCTTCTGACCTCAGCCACAGCTCTCTGCCGCGAGGCCATGGAGCTCGTGAACGTTTTAACGGCGATGGGAGTAGAGCCCCACGCAGGCTCCACCGGCCCTTCTCCGCCCCTACAGCACAGGCTGTGGGACCTGCTACGTAGCCACGATGCCAAACATCCCTCCCAACCTGCTTCTTGGAGCAATTCCTGCCCTCCATCCCCAGAAGAAGGTACTCAAAGAAACCTACTCAGTTGCCCAAATAAGGCTGCTCAATGCTTAGGAGAACAAGAAATGTTCAGATTTGAATCTCTTCCCTCTCCCCCAACTCTTCAAAGGCTTTCCCTGCATCTGAAGTAGTAGCACTGCTTCCCACACATACACACTTTCAAGAAATCCTCTACAGGAAGAACAGGTTTGAAGCGTCTCAATACCGAGAACAGACAAAAATGCAGAACAGACTCTTTACACCTTGAGGGAATAAAATGTTGCAGATGCTAAAGCGATAAAAAACCTCTTCCAGAAAACACTGGAGGAGAAACGTTGTTTGAAAGAGGATCTAAAGTTTGAAAGGGGACCTGGGATTCTAAAGTCATAGTAAGGAAAAGTATGTAAAGTAGAGAGAAAGAACCAAGTATTGTACTGAAGTAGGCAAGAGAACACCAAAATTGCATAGAAAGCCCTAGAGATAGTCCCTACATAACAAGGTCTCTTCCAGGGCTTTTCACTGTGGTTTCAACAGGATTGTAATTTGAACAGGATTAGAGAAGAATTAACTGGAAGGGGAGCTATCAGCAAGGTTTTCCCTTCCATATTCTAATCTTATCTTCCAGAGTTGGAGCCCGAGCGCTTGCAGAGCAAGATGGGAATTGTGCCCTCGGAAGATAGCCAAAACAGGGAGGGGGGAAATGAAACCAAAATAGACACCCGTGACACAGCACTGAGAACAGCATTAAAACAGAGCTGTCCTGCAGTGAGATGAAGGCTGAAGAGGGAACTCCCGGCTGGCCCGGCTTGCCTGGACAAGCAGGTACCAGCACCGCTCTAGTCACTCGGTCACCTCACTGCGAGCTCGCGCTGCGGTTCCTGTCGGGGTGAAGGAGAAGAAAGGGGACGTTTTGCAGGTCAGGGTGGCGTGGCTGCCTGTAATGAGCATTCACCACACGAGGCGGATGCGGGTTACTCCAGTGGGAACACCCAGGGGAGCACACGAGCAGTCTCGAAAGCAGCTCCCTGTTAAGAGGCAGCATATCCCTCCGATTACAGGTAAAACAGTAAAACCATAATCCTTTAAAAGACATAGGGGGAAACCACGCAACTTGGAGGGGGAGATTTCTGTTTGTGCAAGCAGACTAAGCCACCCGGCTGCCTATCAGAGAACAAGCAATAAAAGTCCTTGAAGGTTTCAGGAAAATTCCCCTGCCCACAGGTGAGTAGGGGCTTTAAAGCCCTGCCCTGACAAGGTCAACAGACTTCTTCATTGCTTATTCAAGGCTGGTACTTACTCCTTCCTGAAGGCTTTATCCCACTTCCCTTGAAGTCGGGCACTAAATTAAGGAGGGCTGGCCTAGGCCTGCGGTTACTTGGGGATAAAAATAAAGCTCCCCACCCCAAAGGATAAAAACAGAGAGCATAAGAAGGAATTAGTGGAAAGAATGAAAACACTAGACCACTCAATTTTTTTTTATATACACCCAGAAGCTGTTTGAATTTAATGATTTCCTGATCCATAAGAAACGCCAACATTTGTTTTTGCTCCAAGGCAAAACTTCCTATAGAATAAAAGTGTTTGGAAGGAGAGAGTGGGGAAAAAAAAAAAGGCATGCCAAGAAAACACTGAATAACTAGAAAATATTTTTAAACTCCATCCTAGCCTTTCTTTAATATTGGACACACACAATGTTACAGTATAAAATACACTTGTGTATTTTGATGTTTCAGCATGCAACAGACCTCCGGCTCAACTGAAAAAATAAAATAATAATCGAGAAGCTTATTTTATTTATGCTCATTACTCAGAGATGAATCACCACTGGAGGTGCCTGACTGTGCCACACCGTGCTGCTCTTCAGGAGTTTGTGAGGCAGTTATTGAAGCGGGGACGCCTTGGCAAAAGCTGCAACACAAACATCGGAGAGCACTGATCTTATTACCCAAAGGGCTTCCCTTTCAACTCGAAGTAGAAAGAGTAGCGCATGGAAGAAGAAAACCACCACCACCTCATGGGCCAAGCCATGGGAGAACAAAGGAGCGCTCTGGAGCACGCCTCTCTGAAGAAAAACCTTCAAAACCCGTCGTGAGAGCAGCCTCAAGGCAAGATGCGATTCAGACAAGCCTAGTCTACTTCCAAAAGCAACTCGTGCTCAGTCTCCAAGCCAAGAATCTCCACCTCACCTCAGAAGATTTACATGGAAAAAGAGATCGTCTCTCCCTGAAATCTATGCATTTTTGACTTAAAGAGCAAATACTTTGAGTTCTGAAGGAGTCAGAGACTCCCCAGACCCCCTAAACTTCCCCACTCCACAAACATGAATTATTTTAGGCTTATAAATTTCCTTCAGTTCAGAGGGAGCGACCTCTCACTTAGCTAAGACAGGAAACCATGACCAAACTGAGCACCATCCTTCAGTGTGCTGAAATTATCACACACACAATGGCACAGCTTCCTGTCACCTCCCTTTAACCAATACTTTATTTGAACGCACACAAAACACACACACACACCCCCCACCACACCAAGACTAGAAAGGCTAGAACTTAGCATAACATTTCTTTACAAATTACTTAAATTCCCTCCAGTCAGATCTGAGGGTAGGAAAAACACTTCAAAACACCCTTTTAATAAAACAAAAATTAACACACAACTTTAGCCTGTAAAGCACCTAATTTAAACCACTGACATCACTCAAAAGCACCACCAAGGTGTAGCTATGTTCCTCCTTACACACACACAGGTGCGCTGTCTATCATAGAGGATGCTTCTAGCTCGTGTCCAAAGTTACCAAGCTTCAAGCCTGACGGCTTTTAGAGGTTTACACCACTGCTTTTATTTACGTTAAGGAGCTACACTCATTAGTCCTCCTCCTTCGCTAGAGGCCAGCATTGAGGAAGGCCCATACCAGGACATGTGTTGCAAGCGTATGAATAACATCACATAAAAAGAGAACACAATAGTCAAATGGAGACAAGTCCCAAATTCCACCAAACAAGCGATATATTTAAACAATCCATCACCCACAAGAAAGCCTTACTAACCATACATACTTAAACAGGAGATACTTTCTAACAGATGCAATTCAAGCACATTTGAATTAGTTGCTGGTCTCTCACAGTAAGTTAAGTGCATTATTATAATGGAGGATTGAAATGTTATTTTCCTGATCTCTAAATGGCATTAGGTCATATTGATAAAACCTAGGCTCCATAGACATGAAGAAATCCTATACAACAGACTAGTACATACAAAATAGCATCCCACCAAATACCATAACCAAAATCAGGTCTGTTAAATTGAATATGAAAAACCTGATAATTTTATTCATGAAAACCCAACTAGTTACATAAATGGGGAAAAGAACGGTTTTGATAAATCATGAAATGCTTTGGGATCATAATCCCAAATTTATGCTGGTTGTACCTTCTGTGTAAACAAAGATATTAGAAGAGACACTTTTGAGATGTCTGCTAAACTAGAATCCGTGAGCCAGCACTGTCTGGGGTACGTAACATAGGCAAACTTTGCTATTAAGAAATGTAAATCTTGGGAGAAATCAAAAAGAAGAAAAATACAGTGAAGTCTAACTGAATGCCCTCTTCAAAAGATTAATTCTCAAAAGCAAATTTTAAAAAGTAAATCATAAATTTTATCTACTATTTATATAACTTTTTCCCTTGCAAGTTGTGCCCACATATTTAACAGATATTAATATATGCTCTATGGAAAAAGAGGAGAAGCTATAATAGGATACGGAAAAAGATGGATGGATGGAACGATTAGCTTAACCAAACACCAAGGGCTATTATTGGGGCTTTATCTTTAATGTAATACGTGAAGGGAAAAAATAAAACTTGCCTTTTATTCCCAGTCCTTTAAATAACAAAAGCAAAACCCCTTCAAGCATCTCTACAAGCAATTCACATTCTGCCAACAGTGCCTGGAAGGCTACTCCACACCAGGAACTACAATCTTTCATTAAAAAATGGGTCATTTTTACTTCCCTTGCTCTAGTTAGGGCTCTAAGAGCCCGAGTCACATACTTCTGTCCTCTACTATGTTTCAGAAAAATATGGAAACAAATATAGGAAGCAAGAGTAAGGTTTGAAAAGAACAAATTATTAAAAGAAAGACGAGCTATAGGAAAAAAAAAATACACACACATAATCTAAGAAGTTTTGTTCATTCCATTTATTCTAATACAAAGACAGCATACGATTGAGTTGCGATACCACCAATCCTGGCTGCAAGTCCATTCAGAATCTTTACAAAAAGGAACCACTGGAAGATACGTTAGGTTGGAAAGTGTCTGAAATAAACAAAAGAGCCATTATTGGTGGAAATTTAAAAAAAATAAATAAAAACAGTAGTCTGTATGCCTAAGAATATTAATACATTTAACAAAATAAATCTTATCCTACTTCTACCTCTTCCTCTTAAAATAAAATAGCTAAGCTATAAATAACTGGCACTTCATAAATAAGGTTTGCAGGACATGTTTCAGCAGGGACCATCAAATTAGAAGTAGGTAAAGCATTTTGTCCTAAAATCCAAGCCACTTCATCTATCTTTTAAAAGAGCCTTCCCTTAAAAAAGGGATTAATATTTTTTCTAAAAATAATAGTTTCTAGATTCAAGTTGATTTCTAGTTACAGCTTTCCCCCCCAAAAAAGTAATATAAACTGCAAATTGAAATGAATGATAGTAGTAACTGTCATTAGATTTGTTTCTGCTTTTATTATTATTATTATTATTGATGAAAAACATAAAGTGTTCACAATTATATTTTGGCTCTGTTTTGTGTTTTTTTTTTTTTTTTTTTCTAAATACATCCAGAGCAATTATTGAACAGCCCTTCCAAGACAGCCCAAAGAGACTGGGAAAATAATCACGTGTGTCACCATATAGCTTTCCCTTGCCAAATTGCGACTCTGCCGCTTGGTAACTGACTTTTTAAATGCTAGATATACAGATACCAATTCAATTAACATTCAGAAAAAGCAAGATTCCTATGAAACAATTCATCCAAAGAAGTTCACTGCAATGGTACTTCTACCGCCTGTCAGGCAGGAGCAGCAGCCAACTGAACACTTGTTTGAAAAAAATCACAGAATGGTTGAGGTTGGAAGGGACCTCTAGAGATCATCTAGTCCAATCCCCTGCTCCAGCAGGGACATCTAGAGCACGTGGCACAGGGTGGCATCCAGGCAGGTTTGGAAGATCTCCAGAGAAGGAGACTCCACAGCCTCTCTGGGCAGGGCTCTGCCTCCCTTACAGTAAAGAAGTTCTTCCTCACGTGGAGATGGAAATTCCTGTGTTTCAACTTGTGCCGGGGCAGCGGGGGCCCAGAGCAGCACAACCACGCATCAAACTCCATAGGACACGGTTAATGATCTGCAAGATCCTCTGAGCTTTATCTGAAGCTGGGATGCTTTTTCTTCAGCAAAAGGGTACCCACCCAAGTCAGCTTAATAAAAATATCAAAATAGATTATAACATGATTGCTTGAGGGGCTTGAGGGAATGGGATTTTTTAAGTTAAGGGGGATTTTTTCTTAATTCAGATGAAAAAAAAAAAAAAAGGATTTCTTTATAGACACAAATTGATAGAAACTCCAAAATAAATTTTTGGTCATCAAATTTTTCTTTTGTGCTAAAGATATCACTCAAGACAGGCAGACGTAAATCACTTCTTTAAAAAAGCAGGAACTGAACCAAGGTTCAGCTAAAAATTTGCTGTGCTTGTTCAACAGTCAACAGTGTGTGATAGTTCACAGAGAAATGTGATTTTTAAGCAGAGTTTTCACTTTTTAAAAGCAGCACATGCCTGGCAGCTCATCTTGTATTGGTGCAGATCCATCCCCATTGCCGCAGCCCTTAGAGTATGCAGAGTCAGAGCAGGATCAAACAAGCTGATCGTTGCAGACAAATTCTCTCACCCAGGCTTCAAATAGAGCAAACATCAAATAGAGCACTTATCTTTTCCAATTCTGCACTACTGAATTGCAAACTAGTTCAAATAGTCGCAGAGACATCTTTCATTCAGCTCCTACAAACAGTTACTCAATTTTCATTCCATAACTGGCAATGGAGACTTCCACCTACCCATTCAAGGACAGTCCTGTTGGACACTCATGGAAAGGAGATTGTGTCACTTAACTTCCTTTTTGTTAGGCCAAAGAAATATGTTTTTCTACACTCAAATTCTTTGGCAGATACTCCTAACCTTCCAACCATATCATAACCTTCCAACCCACTGGAACAAGCTGCCCAGAGAGGTTATAGAGTCTCCTTCTCTGGAGATCTTCAAAACCCCCTTGGACGCAGTCCTGTGCCACATGCTCTAGGTGACCCTGCGTGAGCAGGGGGGTTGGACCAGATGATCTCTGGAGGTCCCTTCCAACCTTAAGCATTCTATGATTCTATGATATTATGCCCAATGACACAAGGCATTACATGGATGAATGTACCTAACCACATTATCCGGCATGCTTTTTGCCAACAAAAACTTTGAGTAGACCTACAAAAAATATATATATTTACAGTTAAAGATCCCACTGACCACTCCCACCATGCTGAATGCCTTTTTCATTTAGTGAGGCAAGACTTGCTTTGATCCAAACCACCCGTTTTGTTTAGCTCTCTTGAGCTGCTTTGTTTGTTTTTAAGAGAAGGAAACAGGCCCAGAAGCTTCAAGCAGTTCACGGCATTTTAAGCTGTCTGAAAGCACAGCAAAGCCCTTGCGTAAGAAAAACAGCATTGACCTTAGTCCTGTAGCCCCGCAAACACACCGAGTGTTTCTGCAACACTAACCACTGGTATTTACCTGTTCCTCTGTACAGCAGTGAGGTTTCAGAGGAAGAGGTTTTATCTAAGCATCAAAGTCTCACAAAAGAAGGAAGGGGACGTCAGATCTGCAAGATATTATCATCTTGTCTAAGAGGGTTTTCTCTACCAGAACTTTAGCTGAAATCTGGCATAAGCACCATCACTGCCAAAAACTGGATGTGGCCCAGAACTTGAGAATTAAATTAAGTTATACCTGTAACTAAAATAGGAGTAGAGGTGCAAGGATTTAGAAATTTAAGATTTAGAAAACTTTTTTTTTTTTTTGTAATCAGAATGTAAGCAGCAACATGAAATTCTTCTGCAGCTTTATGTTTGACAATTTTAAATGGCCACTTAAAAGGAAACTGTCATGTGGCAAATGGCTGTCCTTTTAAGGAAAGGAATTATTGGAACAAAATCTTTGTGGAATTTAAAAAAGAAAAAAAAAAAGCGAAAACTTAGAATTTACTTTGGAAGAGTTAGACGACTAGTTACAGAGCTGTGTTTATGTCTATGCAGGGCACTCAATCCTAGGTGGAGCAAACAGCCCTCTGAACACCAACCCATTTCTTTGGAGAAAGTCACTTACAGGAAGGGAATTCATCTTCTACACACACAGAGCTTTAAAGGAAACTTATTTCTCTTTCCACTAGTCGAAAACTAATACTTTTCCCTTAAATATACAGCTCTTTCCCACAGGAGAATTGGCAGGGATGATGATGACCCCACATCTACATGGGCAACTGCTAAGCAGAGGTTGTACCAGGCCCTCATCTACAGCCTTTAGAATCACTCCGACACCAGATTGTCAAAGCCCGTTTGCCTTCCCTCATGAAGTTTGCTCTTCAAACTCAGAATTTGGTCTTCGGCTTTGAACGAAACCTACAGCCTGGTTTAATTTAATGCCTTTTGAGGAGCTGTGAGGGGCCTGGTTGATCACACAGCACCTATTGGATGTGTCATATTGCTCAATGAGGAACCAGCAAGTTAATCTGGCTTCTAAGCAAACATTGATACAGGGGAGCAATTAAAAAGAGGGAAGGATAGGGCCCTGCTAGTTGATGGTGCCCTCCTGAACCAGTATGGGTACAACCCTTCTGAAACCCTAAGGCCCTGCTTACCCCTTCCTGCTCTCTGTGGAGAGAGGCAGCAAGTCCACGTCTGTCCATTCCCTCACAGATGAGAACATTTCCTGTTGCTTTTATCCATTTTTATTCCTATTTTAAGCTTACTTAGGGTTTTTGACTTCCTCATTAGATGTTTTGCTCGCATGTGAGATATCTGTTCAGAACTTTTTAAACCAAAGCTTCCTATAATTTTTTTTTTTTTGCAGAAGGGTAACTACACACACTCAGTGCAATACATCATACCAACATTATAACATTTTTTGAGCAAGAACACCATAAAATAATAACATCTTAAGTGACTGAAGCATTTTAAAGAAAAAAAAAGTTTTTACAGTTACTGAAAGAATACCCTCTGTGAATTATATTTTCAGGTGGAGAGTTTTGTATCTAACTATAAACAAGATTAAACAGTCTAATTCATGACCTTTATTTTCATTTCTGTATCACCACTGCAACCACAAATAAGATATTTCTGCCTCCTAGTTCTCCCTCTTCAAATCCCTATCTGAGCACAGAAAACTAACCCACCAACATGGTCCTCTGCAGTCAAGCCCGTGGGCGAGTGCTGTCCCGCAGCTGACTCCCAGGGGCCTAGCAAAGTTCAGCTACGCACCAAAGAGCACAAATATCTGCATTGAACTCTCAAGAACAGCTATGGCAAGCACCAGTATAACCCAGCCACCAACACCAGTGAGCTGCCAGTGCCTATTTCCAGCTGCAGTGACACTGCTTGACCGCAACCCAAGAAGCACCCAGACCTTGCTCAAGGCAGCGCTCAACCCACAGGCTCTTTCAGGGATCCCTGCAGTCATTATACCAGAGGCCACAGTTTCTTCAGCCTTCGGGAATAAGCTGGGAAGAATTTTAGGGCAGTGCAATCAGGGATGAGAACACATCTTCCTGTCCTTCACCACGGCCAGAGACCTTCATGCTCCTCCACAACAGCACTGGGGCTTTATCTAGCACAGGGACTGCAGTCCTGTAACATATAGAAAGTGCCAGCTCTGCCCTGGAGGTACCGGCCATGGTTCCTGATGGAGCAACACTTCCAAAAATCTTTCAAACTACCAATACATTTCAAAGTTCGTTGGGAGTGAAAGACAGGAAGAGGAATGACAAGATTTCAAAATTATCTAATCTTGCAAAAATCAGAAAGAAAGAAGTTAGCCCAACACAGCAACTGAATGCACCACTCTTCACCACTGAAGAAAAAACATGTCTTACAAAACACAGCATGCACATTCTGGGAAACCCCAGACCAGGCTTCACCAAAATTCTGGCAAGTCTTGGTGTAGCAAGTGACTTGCTGTACCGCACGTTTTAAAAATGAGAAGTGGCCCTTGCAAGCATAATGAATAATACAGAGACATCTGAAAAGCATTAGGAAGTTACATGCTATGAGATCAATAGAAGGCACTCATAGATGGCCTGCTACTGCAGACACTTGTTAAGTGCCTCTTATTTTACGTTAAACTATCAGGTGGTGAAATACAGCTCTGCTGTAATAGATAATATATGCTAGTTCCAGGTTGGAACCCTTAAACTGGTTTTTAAGCCAGTCATCATAAGGAATTTTAAGAAGATTAAAACCTTGCCAATTGAGTAGAAGTGAAGGTTATAGATGTAACAGACTCAATTATAAGAAAAAAAAAATCTTTTTAATTTTTGAAGGCAAACACACATTAATAACAAGGGACATAAATCTGGGATCACTTACTAGACAGATATCTTTAACGACTTGTTTTAATACCATTTTTTTTTAAATGGACAGATCCTCAACTAAGAATAACACACACAATTCATTCATCCATAATTTACCCTTAAGGAAATTACGACATCTTACCACTCGCCACAAGTTTCCAGTCAATTACAGTCTTCCCCACTCGTTGCCCCTGGACAGTTAGCTCTTTGCAAAAGCAGGACAAATTCCTCGTGATGTGCGAGTTGCCTTTAGCGAGTTCCAAAAAGGGAAGATGGAGCCAAACGTACCTCAGCTTGCTGGTTTCCGTGGGGGACACTCCGTCATTCAGATCATTTAATCATGGGATGCGCGGCTCAGGGTTCAGAACTTGTACCAAGAGGAACACATGGCTTTTACGTTTCTAGCACTCGCTCTCCCTTTTAATTCTACTTTTGGCTTCTTTACGTGCAGTCCTAAGAGCATATTAGGATTCACCATTTGGAGGCCTTAATTTGAGGTTTAAAGAAATGCAAGCCACAAAACAGGCATGGTTAAAAAATGATCCTGTTTCATGAATGTTCCTTAACCTGACACAATGGGACTATCACAGAAAATCATAAAAAATTCCGTTTTGAACTTTGTATGCTGAATAAACTAAGAGGAGCAATCTCTTATCACTGCAGCATGTATCTCCATTCAGCTCATACACCGCAAGCAGAAGCTGCTTACTGGAAGGGGAACCAGCTACAGATCCCCATGCATTAAATCCTTGTCTTTCATAATTAAACAGGAGATGAGGCAACAGCTCTAGGTCAGAGTGAGGCAGCAGCTCTAGGTCAGAGTGCCCCACCACTCAGAAAGGGGACAGAAACTAATCTCACTTCCGCTATATTTCCAGGGTTTAAGTAATAAATATATATACACACACAAAAATAACATTAACAGGCTAATGTGGAAAGGGCATGCAATGCCAGAACAGGAAAGAAGATAAGGAGAAAACAGTAAGAATATGATACATATAGCTGTCTCCTGTGGGAAGAAGAGTGCTGATATCTTCAAGTGAGTCTTTGGTGTGTTTGTTCCTCCTGGCAAAACAAAGCAGCAAGCACCCTGGCTGGGGTGGAGTAGGCTGGGCCGGGAAAGTGGGGGAAAGAGCAGCTTGAGATGTTTGCAGGTTCAAAAAAACTAGAGATTTGCTTCTTAAAAATAAGCAACAGGCTATAATGGGGTCTCAGAAAACTTCCATATCATTATACAAGATATTTTTAGTAAGTCTCACTTGCAGTGACCTAAGGGAAGTCATTTGATGTGATGAGCCCTGCTGTGAAGCCTGGAAGGTGACTCAGCTTCATTGCAGGGTGGGAGGGTTGGTTGTTTCTTGAAACATTTCTTCAGTTTCTGTCTGTACCCAAAAAGAGACAAGGACAGTAGGACAGCAGAAAAAATAAATAATCAACAAACAAACAAAAACCCTCTAAACTAAATGTGCAGTTTTGTAAATCAAGAGCCGTATTTCTAACCTGGACAATTAATAGGAGAAGCAACACATCTGTACGTGCAGATCCCAGATGAAGGACAGAAACTAAACTCACTTTCACAGCATAAACCATTAAACTGCCCCCAGCTTAGTCCCAACAGCAAAGCAACTCACACAATGGGAGAGGGAAATGGGTCACGCTGAACCTTTGGCGAAAGGGTGGGTAGCAAGAACTCAAAATAAGGTCATCTCAACCAGGGCACAAAAATACTACTGCTATGAGAAAGACCAAGATAGATCTAGTGTACTAGATAGAGGGGAAAAAAAGGGGGGAAGTTCAAAAACAATTTTCTTTTTAGTTTGTATGTAAAGCATTACATAAATTAAAGCATAAATTAAAGTTTACATAGGACCCTAGACTGGCAGCAACCACAGATCTTCCATTCTTCCAGTTCTTTGACAGCCCATGTGAAGCTCTGCTGCCCAAGAGAGCGATAAATATACCCTGAAAGATTCACAAACACATTTGATAACATTGTTTTAAGAGGGAAGGGGGAAGATTAGAGAGAGAAAGAGTTAAAAAGAACTCATCTAGATTTGCTTCTTCAAATGGATTAACAGCACTGGATTAACCTTGCACGCTTAACAAATTGGATGTCCTGAAGGATGTTAGTCTGAACCTCCTGTGATGAAGGCTGCCAAGTTACCTGTATTAATAGAGTTCATTCAAATTAAAAGGGGAAAAAAAAAATGTTCATTTCCTTTTTCCCCCGCTCTGCTCTCAGCAGTTCCACTTCCATAAATGGAGCTTATGCAAGTCACCAAGTTCAAATCTCATTTCCTAGGCCTGCACATCTTTAATTACTCCATATTAATTTATAGTCAAGAAGGCAGTAGCAGGAAAATGAGTTTATCATAATTTTGATCAAATCCAAGGATGTTCTATCCCCTATTCCTTATAAAGCAAGATAATCACTCAGGCTTGGGAGAAAAAACAGATTCTTTCTATTCTAAAATTTAAGAGCTCCAAACATATCACTGTCCATCACAGTTTCAATGTCTTTCTTTATGGATCCCCCCAAAATGGTTACTTATTTTAATGCTTTGCAATACCACAATGTGATTCAGGCAGGAAATTACTAAGTTCACCTTCAGATTACTCACAAAACATTGCCAGGGGAAAAACTGCTTGGGCGCTCACATGGCTAATGGCTTCAACATGAGATGGCAGAAAATACTTGGGTCTCTTGAAGTAGTGAAGTTTGAGAAAGTTGCAGTTGCAAGTTAGAGGGAGAAAAAAAAAAACTCTTCTTGTGAAGCAGGCAACTTATTTATGTGATAAGCAGCAATTGCAACGAGAAGATACCCTAACTGGCCTGAGCATCAGGCGCAGTTTTGCCGAAGCGGGGCAGGCTGAGCCCAGCTGTGTCACTTCTGCACCACAGCTGAAGATGAAACAAGAGGAGTACTCAGCATGCACGAGCCAACAAAGCAGTCACTGGAGAACTGCACGACTCAGAGCTACTTACCTACCCTGCATCTTTTGAAGGAAAGCGTGAAAGTTCAGTACACAGTCAATGGAAAAATACACCAAGATCCAGCTTGCTCAAGCCTAGGCACCTAAACACACAGTACTTATTTTAGGCAGCTATTTGTTTTCTGTTCTAGAATGTGCCTGGTGTCCCATGAACAACCAGAACCAGTGTCAACAAGAGTTACTCTGTACACATTCATCTTTGTGCTACAGATAACAAAGCTTTTTGTTGTCTTCCATAGCATTAATTATCCAGCTAGAAAGAGAATGATGTGGGGAAATAACCGGCCACACTTGCACACAAGCTGATGTTGAAAGGGTGGTCATTCCTCAGACAGCTCAAGTCTGCTTTTTGCAAATATTATACTCATTCTGAAGCGATCAGCAAGGCATTAGTGACTGCTTGTGTGCGCAGACACCTATTTAAGCCTTTGCAAGTACCCTACCAGGAGACTAATTTTACTGAGGTAAATAATCCGGTGTTTGACCATTCTGCAGTTTTCTGCATCAACATTTCCCTCCCTCACCTGGCTCCTGATCCACAAAGCAGCTGAACTTCCCTATGTTTGCAAATTTTATCAGCAACATCAAAACAAAGCATTTTGCTGCCCACTGTTTGATTAACTTGATCTCTTTACCGTGCCCCCCTCTCTTGCTCCATTTTCAACGTGGCCATAAAGCAGTCAGCACTTAAGCTAACCTTTCTGCTATCTGTTAATTAAATTTGGCAGAGGCATCTGGAGAACACACTTCTTTCCTTCAGTAAGCCCAGAAGAGAAGATACGATGCCGAAGGCACAAATTCTTCATTACAAAGTTTCTCAGTTATCTCTTCAGCCTGGGATCTGGGGCTTTATCTCAGGGCTTTAAATTTGACACATTCACCCAGTTCAAGGATTTTTATGAACTCATTCATACCAGCCAAGCGAAAAAGAAAAATTTTCGCAGTAAAACGGAAACACACACTACAAGCCCGACTAACATATACTGTTGCTCTGCTTTTCCTCTGTCCGCTGATATATACTTGAAATTTGTCAAAATTAACCCCCTCTCACAGCCTTTGGCGTCGTACTCTCAGACTCCAGACCTCGCCCCAAGCCAAAATTAGGAAGTAATTGGTAACCTTTGGTGACTGAAGGGCTACAGAGCACCTGAAGCTGCGAATTTCAGCCATGCCTTGAGGAACACAAACACAGCCCTGAGCAGCTTCGGCCGGCTGCTACAGCCGAGACAGAGCCTCCCTTTGAATTGTCAAGAAATTCCCCACTTTGGCTAGAGCCGCGCCTTCCCTTTGCAGGCTATTATTAAATACCGCACAAAGCATGGATTTAGCGTGGGAGTTGAAATACAGAAGCTACCACGGAGGTTCATACACACCTGCCATGTAGCAAATACTCACAACGACATCGCTTGCCCTCCACATTCCAGTCTCTCCCGAAACGTCTGGTACCAAGATTACACGTGAGAAGCAAAATTCCTTCTTAAGAAAGTTAGTTACCCAGAGTTGAGCAAATAAAATGCACTAATTTTGTCTCCTGTTCCTTTCTGATGGTTCTAGTTTTTCCACCATTTCCTGTGAAAAGGGATCTCCATATTTTAACTACCTGTATGCACAAGAGCACTGTATTTGCCATCTTTGACTTTAACTATATATGTTTTTATTCTCGAGTTGTGAGGCACTAAAACCAGAAATTTCTCTAGACAATTCATTATTTAGTCATGCTTTAAAATCACCCCTCCCATCTTGCCCTTTTCAGAAAATGTCTGTTGCAGGAAGATCACCTAGCACACAACACTATGATTCTGAGGACATTGGAAAGCTTTATCTTTATTCCTGCCTCTGAATCCCCTTTGCAGGCTGTAGACACAATGCTCACCGATAGCAAATGCACTTCAAGGGGTCAGTACCCACATCCAAGAGATCTTCCTAGGCACTCAACCATTCTGTTTCCTTAAGCCTCCCCTCTTGCATTTCCCTTTCAAGATATGGGGACCATGGCTGCACACAGCAGTCCCGGGGAAGCTGCACTGTTTGTGTACGAGGCACTGGTCCCCAGCTGCCACCATTTTGCAGGCAGCAAGCTCAAACTACCAATTCACAGAGGTCAGCATCATACCCTGCATCATAACTTTCCCCAAGGCTAAAGGCAAAAAAATCGGAGGACCTTGCGGGCAAATAGCCTACGAGCTGTGACTCAGTTTGGAGGAAGACACACCATTTAGTCCATTTTTCATCTTCGACTTTGTTTCAACATGATGGAGGATGCGAGTTCCTTCTTGCCTGCAGCCAGATTGGAGATTATACAAAGGGTAACTAGTGACTTCAGGGCAGCAAGGAGACCAGCCTTCCCACTCATCTTCCAGGGCTGGGAAAGACTGGGTCCCTCCCCATCCCCCTTTTCCCCCCCAAGAAGGTGCTTTCCAGCAGAAAACACGTGCAGAAGGAAGTGCAAAATCACACGGAAGATTACTGAAGAAAACTCAAAAGGTGAAGTAATTAAAACCTACCTCAGGAAGAACTCTAATATCACTATGGGCCAGTACAATTAATAGCAATTAACACTCAGAGCACCAGTGCGGGTAGCTGCCTGCATGATTGCCAGTGAACCAGGGGATGCCAGAGGTCACAAACTGTGAACAATTTGCACGTGCCCACGAGCACTGACCCATCAGACCATCCACCACAAGAAGTGACAAAACAGGCTAAAAATGTAAGTGTTCACTGCACCCATCCCTGTGACTTGGGTCAGTAGCGTAAGGATTCTCCAGGACATGCTTATCACCCTCACGCCTACTAGCACCTCAAAGTCAAAAGTCACAGGAAAAAGGAAAGAAGTCAGAAGATGCAGAATAAAGGTGGGAAATGGGCTAAAATTATGAATTCACAACTGAATATCTATAGAAAGGAAAAAAAAAAAAATCAAGCCTGTTCTTCCAAGGACAGCTATCTGAAGTTGGGAGGAAGTGAAAGCAGCTGAGAAGTCTGCTTTCTTGATTAACCTTTATGTCTCCTCATTACCACACTGCATGGTGGCAAATTCAATAGCCAAACCTTAGGGTACTATTTCAGCATCACACAGCAAACTTTAATGAAAAGTCTTCTGTAATGTAACGGTCTGCTGCTTTGACACTAAGCCCACAACAGAGGGGACACCGACTGCTAGTAGCCGAAAAACCCTGGTGCTGGTGGCACAGCTCATTTGTAGGTGAACAAATGCCCAATAAAAGACTGGAATCTAACACACTTGCAAGTTCTTCCTCCTGAAATATAAAAGAAGGAGCCCAAAACACTGCCAGTGCCTCCGTAATTGCTGGCAGTGTGCAATGGTATCCCACGTTCAAAAGGAGGCCTAGGGGCCTCCAAACTGGAGGGCACGTTTGTGCTGCCAGAGATTAAAGGCTGTGTGTGAGCTCCGTGCTGGAGGCAACCAACACCCTGCGGGAAGCTGGAGTTTGTTCCATAGCTGCTCTCAGCATTGCCCAGGGTATATCTATACGTGGCTTGGACGTCCTTGAGTCTCCAAGCTTCGGTTCTTTGGAGTGAGAAGATTCCTTTTGTTGATGATGCTGTTGCTTGTGTTCCTCAGTTCTGAAAAATACTACTTTAAACATAGTAGTAAGAGAGTCTATAAGCATTTGAATGTGCACTTTAGAAAACAGGCTGTCTATCCAGCAGACTAGTTCTTTTGAATATTCTAAAAGTTCACACTTCCTCTCTGTTTTGTACAGTTTAAGCACATCGAGTTTTTTAGTTCCTTTGAAATAGCTGAGCCAAATAGAAGACAAACAAACATCATTTGTGGAATCAGAATCCAAGGGACAAATAAAGAATTCTTCGCATTAAGAACAGAGGAGCAGCCACACTGGACCAGACACAAGACCATCATGTAGCCAGGTCTCTGACAATGGAGAAAACAGTCAAAAGCAGATATGGCCAGGAAGGAAAAAAAGCTAAAAGCATGGCAAGCATATACGATATTTCCCCAAGTATTCTTCCATCTGTAGCTCATCTGTTTCCTTGAGTTGAACACAGTTACCAGATGACTTCTTCCACTATCTTCAGATGGGAAAATTATAAATGCTAAGTTATTTGAGCATTTCCAAAAAAAAAAGTTACATCTGACACTTCTGTACTCCTCTTTTACAAGACTTGCAGGTAAGGTTTAGAGTAGATCAGGCAACTGATCTTTCCTAGATAAAGATAAGCATGAAAGTACAGGCGAGAGAGAGAAGCCCTACCCAGAGCAATTCATTTGTTCTGCAGACCTCAGTTGAATATTTAATGTGTGCATTTCTGTGATTTAGCAAATGGCAACAACATAGCAACACACATTCTAAGTATTCTGGCAAATTTAATTCTGGAAGAAAATATCTCTGGAAGAGATATTTTCAGTAACAGAGTGAGAAGTGATGCAAGATTTACAGACTGATGAGAAAGAGTGATGCATATTTTAAGTGATTCAGGGCATCAGGAATGAATTCGATATAGCAGTAACATCCTTACACGATTACTTTTGATCCATCACTACTACTGCAGCCACGCTCATCAGTCTTTGAAGTCTAATCCTGTAAAAACAAACCCTATTAAAGAAATGAAGTTTCATTGACTTACATTGTTACAGCCAACTGTCTAACTCGTGTCAGACTAACGACTCACTACCCATTGAACAGGGGATACTGACTCTATAGGCTTCTATAGAGATTACAGCCCTAAAACCAAAAAAAAAGAAAAGAAAAAGGCAAAGAGAAACAAAAATAAGTATACATTTACATGTTCAACACAGCATGAACAGAAAATAATCCCAAAAGGACATGTATTGAAATTAAACGTGAGTAACTGCTCTTGTTTCTGGAACTAGTGTACTAGCTACATTCAAGCTTCTCCTCATTTTTAGCCCAAAACGTTTGAATTTCTGCATTTTACTAGTGTAAGGTGCTATTAGGGACACTATAGTGCCTGGCACTTAACATTTGTGTAGTAAAATGTGATGCATGAACTGTTTTTGCCATATGAGTGTGCTTGAGAATTTTTAGCCTCCTGGATGGCCATTTCTTTCTGTTTTTCTCTCACATCTCTGTGCACACAGCTATAAAAACATTCTCTCTCCCTTCGGTTATCCTAGAATTGCTTCATGAGAATTCGGCAATAAGCCATGCCAGGTTAATAAACAGACAGATGAGCTAAACTTTAAACTCCTTTTTACTACAAACTTCCAAAGCTTACTTGGCACCCTCCTGGTAGGGATATGACACCACGGAGAGATAACACCCTCAGACCAAGGATTCGCCTTCGCTCTGCAGGAGGGCAGGTTGAGACCACTCCAGAGGGGCTCTGCCTCTGAAAGGCGAGCGGGGGGACACCTCTCTCTATGCCACTGGCTTGCTGCAAACACCACTTTGGAAAGGCCGCTGCACAAAGCCTGCCCATGGTTAATCAGCAGTACGAGAGGCCCCAGCTAGGCGCTAAGGGGCTACGAAGGCAGCACCTTCTAAACTGACCTGATCTCCAGGTGCCAGAGGGAACTCCACGTGCTACAGAGGCAACGAGCTCTGAACACACGTGAGAGGAACGTCCTGATGAAGGTTACCTGGTACGTGTGTCACCTGGCGTATGGAGAACAAGACTTGGCATCACAGGAGAACCTAGGAGGCATCTAGAAAGCCACATAAAGCTGGAACTTGAGTCCTCGATTAACAGTGGATGAACTAGCACTGTAAGACTATTAAAATTTTGATTTTTTTTTTAAGTTTAAATATTGCAGAGAAATCCTGTGAAGGAGTTATTTTACACAAAATGGTAAAAAGGCAGAAGGCTGTGGAGGAAACAACTGAAGACCAACCTCACCAAGGTTCCTCTACTGAAACAGAGCCTGCCACTAGTCACCTACATAAGCCTGGTGTTCTAGAAACAAACAGCAACGACCACCAAAAAATCCCCACATTCAAAAATGTCCATTATAGAAAGTTTACTTTTAAAGAAGTACCCCAAGGACATTGGTGGGGGGACTGCTAGGGAATATTTACCACAGTAACAGAACAAGTAGTACAAAAAGCAGTAACAAAATAATCAAACTTGTTTCCCCATCCCCCTTCCTACCTTGCTTCCTTCCCCCACCCCTTGCATGACTTTTCAGCAGTTTTATTCCCCCTCTTCCTCCTTCTCAGTTCTTGGTTCAAAAAAGCCACTTTGGGCTAAATTGTGACACAAAGTGACACAGCAAGTGAACTTCCCTCCCAAACGTCACCGAAAGGAAAACGGGATATTACATGAAAGTGCAGCTCCCCAAATCTCGCAAAAATATATAATATGCATTCTTTATGTTGCCACTAAGGCAATGGCCATGTCTGCAGCGGCCAAAATTCTGCAGAGCATAAAAACAAGAAAAACACCGAGACAGGCATTTCCCCCAAGACCAGCTAAATAAGCAAGAACACTTGCAGCGCTGAGACATTTTTCGGGGTCATCTGGTCTTTGCCAAAGCAGAGCAAAACTTCCTGACCTAAACACCAAGAGCTGGATGTTCATATGATCAAAAGCACAAGCCACATTCCCAGCCCATGCCCCTCCAACACCTCCAGCCCACGACTCCGAGCCACAAGCCGCACTCCCTCCCGGACCCGGGAGGCGCTGCCGAGGGCGGCTCAGCGGAGCTGGGAATCGCTCCCGTGCTTTGGGACACAAGCAGCAGTCCCGCGTGGAAACAGTCTACAGGCCTTGCTCCTGCGCACATTAAATCGTGCAAGCTCTTAATTGCCACGGTGGAGCACACAGCCACATCCAAGCTGTTGGAATGCTGCAGGCACTCAGAAGTTGTGGTCTGACAGCACTGGTTACATATCGGACATTTGAAAACAGGCAGCAAGGAGTGACAAGCTGCGGTGAGCAGGAGCAACTAGAGAAGGTGCAATTTGTCTAAGTGCTTCCCGAAGTCTCCCCAGGCAAAGGAAAACAATCGGGCACCAGAGCCTTCCGCGTAAGACCAGGTTTTGCAAAGCCAGCCCAAAATACGAGACGAGCAAGTTCAAGGTCCCTTCTGACCCATCCAAACTAGGTTTCTCTTTAGACTGCTGCCAGGCCACTCGCCTCAGGCAACTTATTTCACAGGGAGGCTGAAGCAACGCGCCGA
>NW_010577787.1:232563-254711 GCF_000705375.1 Tinamus guttatus
TCCCCGGGCCAGCTGCTCGAGCTCAACTTAATTCCAGCTCCGCCAGCATCAAAGTTGCATCCGTTTAAATTGCCCCGAGATAGAGCCTTTTTTTTTTTCTTTCCCCATGAATCTTATCCGTGCCAAAAGAGTTTTGGGAAAACATTTTTTTAACAGCATATAAAGTATTATGAGATGTTTTGATTTTGCTTACCTGCTAGAAAAAGATACAGTTCTCTATCAATAATTGTTTTTCAAGCCCCGTGCAGTTAATTTTGCTTATTCTGCTTTTACTGCCCAGAGGCTGAGGTGCTACAGTGCTCCCCACAGATGGATAATTTCACCTAGGAATTAGATATGCTCTGAAGAACAAAGTTTTGAACATACTTGAAGAGAGTTGTTGGTTTTTTTCTTTTACAATAAACTCCAAGATAATAGTGAATATGATTCAGGGCTGCACAAAGTACTATGTGGTGGATTTTTGTTTCACTTTAATAATTATATGGCACTATTTGGCTGTGGAGTATGTAGTTTTTCCCTGTCTCCTGCTTCCTGCCTGGATTCCATCAATGCCAGAGTTGGGAAAGAGAAACTTGCTGAATCAAAATGCTTGGTTTGCTAGTGCAGTGCAAGTAGGCTTCCCCTGAAGGCCTTACATGGAAGTATAAAACTGGTAGAGGTTCTCTTTGCATGGATACACTTCCAAGTTCCCACATGCAAAATTACTCTTAAATGACAGACACCTTTACAGAAAGGTGAGAAAACAAGAATCCTGTATAACAGAGTTTATACCCTGAAGATCTAAACCAATAAGAATATATACAGTGTACACCCTTACTCATGCACTGATTACATAATAAAAAACATACATACGTAATAAAAAAAAACCCCTAAAAGCTAAAAGTCAGAGTACTGATTTACAGCAGTGCTTCTGCTATGGAATCCTGGCAGTTAAAACAATTATTTCCTACGTTACTAAGATTCTGCTCTGTTTGATTTGTTTTCATTTTCTACTGAAAAGTAGCCATTTGGGGCATCCAAAACATGAATATCAATAATCTCCAACAGTGATTCAGGAAATTTAGGAGTGGTGCAGAAAATCTAAAACAGAAAATAGCTGCAATAACATGGTGAAAACGCAACTAGGATTTTAGGCTTTGCCAGTAAATTACATATGCTATAAAAGGAGACCGCTGCTCCCTTGATAGACATTTTGTGCAGTTGCTTGAAGCTGGTGTCAGCTCCTCCACAGACACTTTCGAGCAGGCGCGCTTCAGGCTAACAGCAGTCAGTCCGGCTGGGGAGTCTCCTGAAAGTGTCACCAGCCACCATTAAGTGAAGGCAATGTTTTACTGCGGTGTACTAAACACAGCCTAGCTAGATTAGACCACAAATCCATCTGCTCTCTTTGGTCGGGTACCACAGAACGTAAGGATTTCGGTTCAGCCAGGCCCTTCCCGTCACCACTTACTTAGTTCATAGTAACTTACCCCTAAGAATAAAATAGTATAGGCCTGGAGATAGAATGGAATCCTGAAATTCAGGCAGATAGTTGGCGAAGTGGTAGAATGTCAACCTCATGAGAACAGTTACATCTTCCTAGGGTTAGCCGAAGACTCAAGGTCGTGAAATCCTTAGCAGTGTATGTTGCTGTTGACTGCAAGGGCACAAGTTCACCAGGCACAGTACTGTGCCCTTGGTTATTACTGCCTGCATCTTTGTGTAGAAGTGCTCCCCATCTTTAGTGTACAATTAAAGTTGTGTGTTGGTGAAGTCGAATAGCTCATGATATACTGTAATGCAATACAGAAAATAACTTACGTGAAAAAGAAGGGGGGAAAACATTGAGAACCTGCAATTTACTCTCAAGCCCTCAAATGTATAGACTTTTTACAAGAGAGAGTTTCCCAGAATCACTGAGGTCTATCTATCCATAGAGAGACATCTCTTTGGGAGCAAGTACAAGCATGAATAATGTGAGAAATCTGTTGACTTAAAAGTGGAAGGGATATGGAATAATTTGTGTTTGAATAGAACATGTATGCAGGGTGTACACATTCCTTGGGTTGTTTTTTGGTTTTGTTTTGTTTTGTTTTTAGTTTCAGAGCATGTGAGGACACAGTTTAATTACTGTGAGGGTGTTCATTTGCCTTCTTGACAGTGTGGCTACATGGTCACCGCACTGGTTCCAGATGTCTGGAATTCAGACAGCATTGTGTTGTCTATCTTCCATAAATTATACAAGGATTTGGAGGAAGTTCCATAAACTATACAAGGATTTTGTAATTTATGAAAGAGGAACAACAAAATTTCCTAGGATTTTTGGTGAAATTTCTGTGCAAAATTCTCCCAGGAACAGGAATGTCAGCCTTGTATCTTAAGCCTTGTACCTTAACCTAACTTCTACCACCAGTAATATGTTACAAGTTTGCTGAGGCCTTGCTGTTAAGAACTGTCTTTTTTTGTCATCTGATGCTGTCTCTGTCTTCAGAGATATTAAATCTCCAGAGCCAGACTAGGGCTTCAAGGAAATATCACAGGGATCTGACTGGGTCTGTTTGTAATAGCAAAGGAGGTACAAACCATAGGCACAGTGCTTTTTAAACACAGACAAAGCCATAAAATAGGGGTGTGCACCTCTGTAAAATAGAGGTAGTTATGCAATGATGGCCAGGTCAGGCCTCATAATAAAACGGAAGGGCACTAGGAAGGTTTATTACTTGTCCTGAAAGCATCCTGGCGCTCGAATGACTTATTTGTTGCATTCCTTAATAAGGTATGAGGTCACTGCAAAAGGAATGAACGCCTCGTGGCAATATCTGGTTTTGTTTCTGCTTAATGCCTTCCTTTATTACACCTTTTATCTAAATGAGCAAGTGAGTGAGTATGCTCATTAAACAGGAACGTTCTCACTCCTCAGCATCTAGGTAACCCTAACTACAGCTCTCTCTCAAGACACTTTCAACAGCTGCAAAGTCTGAAAGAAATGCTAATCGTATTGCCACTGTCCTGGCTACATATTTATCCCTAGATTATTCCACTCCACCCCATGGATTAGTTCATAGCCCGGGTTCCCTAATGGAGGGAAATTATACTGCACTTCAAATCAAGAGCTAGTCCTTTTTTTCCTCAGACTGCAATTCCTCCCCTTTCTCCCTGAGCTCTGGAAATATTTTCCCACGCCATTTCTTGGACTGACTTTTGTTTGACCCTTCCCCAAGCCAACTTAGTCTGATGAGTTAATGGAAAAACTAACTCAACAGTGAAAGTTAATAGTTTTATGGATTGGAAGAGATCAGTGTAGAGCCGGTGCAAAAGAGCGGATTGAGCAGCCCACGGTTGGAGTCGCTTAGCTCCAGCTCCCTGGAGCTTCAGCCAGGCTAACAGCAGCAAGGTACTTGGACCTGCATTTCCCCTTGGCCAGTGTCCCTGCTCTGCTCCCTCCCCAGATCACAGAGCTTTCAGAGCTGCTTAGAGAAACAGCTGCAGGGCTGCTTTCTTTCACAGGGATTGCTGAAGGGTGTCGCTCTATTAACTGGGCCTGGCAGATGCCTGAAGCAACAGTACACTGAGAATGAAACAGGTAAAATCAACCTGCTTGAGACATCCTTATCACGGAAAAGTCTGACCTGAATGAACAGAATTTGCCTCTTTTGTAGGTAATTGAAAACAAAGTCTTAGATAGAAATTATTAGACAACTTTACAGACACAGCCGTCAAGACTTGAGCTGTCACGGATGCACAGACACTAGAGAAGCAGAGGAACACAGGGGCTGGTGAGGTACCCCACATCCAAGTCTTCAGCAGAAAGTAAGCTTAGCTTTAGGTGCAAAACTGTGAACAGAGGTCTCAAGTTTTCTTCAGTGAGGAATCTGTTTCTGTACCAGCTGCAGCTAGCATGGAGCAGAGGGACCAGGTGTGCTGGGTCAACTAACCAGCCCAGTTCGCTCCTTACCGATACTACAACTTCTCCAAAATAATTCAACTCTTGCACTATTTATGTTAGATAGATCAATATGTTTTACAATATGAAGGGATCAGCACTTTGCAATTTCTTTAGACTTTCTTCTGTATCTACTATAAAAATATATGAACCGCCTTGGCTTTAGTTTGTAAAGGAGAGAACAAAAGAACTTCTTCCTAAATTTCAGTGGGATTTTCTTTGGGTTTTGCTTCCCAGATAATAGGAAAAGGTAGGATTGGGGCCTTAATCACAAAATAAGAAATAATGTTTTAAAATAATCACAAAGTAGGCAGCTCTAGTTAAGCCTGGAAAAAGTGAGTTTTACAAAGATTTGTATTTTCTAACTACAGCATTTTAAGGCCTAATCACTTTCCACCAAAGCAGGACTTTCTAAGCCTACCTTCTTACTCTCCTATGCTCCTTGAATTTAATAGGGTCCTGTGCATGAATGTGAAATTTGTATGCCTATAAGATTTGCAGAATTATGAAGGAGATCAAGTAAGCAAGCTGATAGTAAATTGGAATCTGGTCTTGTTCATAGAAAATCATCAAGATTCTTTCAGCTTGCTCATCGTGAATAGATCTGTGTACCTACATGAAGCCTACCTGCAGGCTGGCTGCCTGCAGCAGCACACTCAGGTGAATTGGACTTGGTCGAATCTGATACTTCAATCCTAGTAATGATAATGGCACATAAGCCCAAATGAAGACCACTTGTGACCCTTAAATATGAAGTTATTTTCACAACACAGGGTTGTGACAGTTAGACAGTCTTTGTTTGCAAGTTCAATACAGTATTGATCTGGCACTGATCATGTGAAGCAGAAGCAACAGTAACCCTTTTTCCAAAATAAGTAGGTATTTTCAAGTGAGTCCACCTGCCACTTTTTAAATCCATGCATATCAAGTATCTTCTGCATTTTATATCCCAATTTTAAGTCGTTTCTGTGGGCTCTGAGCTACAGCCTCTCTACTTCTGTGTAGAAATCCACGTGATGCCAAGTTGTCAATATTGTTCCTGATTGTGCGGAAAAGGCCACTGCCAAATGTCACATATCAACTACTATATCAAAACCAAATCTAGTCACGAGTTATACTTTGTCCTGCCTGTAGTCATCTTGCTACACATTTTTTCCTCTCTCTCTTGACTGTAAGAGCCGCTGAGATCCCTTTTCCCCGCATCCTCTGGACTTCACCCCCATCCACACTTTATGCATCAGAGATAAGCATCATCACAGCTGTGGGACTGCACAAAGGTCAAAAGCATTTGATTGAATTTGACAGAACGAGGTGCCCTCGTTATATATACAAAGACAGCACCGTAACCTTCAAAGTGCAAAGTGATCTCTGTGAAAGCAAATGATTTCTCCTAAAAGTACGGAACTTACTCTTGGGTTTTGGTTCTTCTGCCTAGGTCTGGTGCTTGGGCTATGGATGCACCAGATGTTAGTGAGTAATAGCATTTATTCAGAGAGGAAAAGGAAATGTTAATGTAATGAAGGGTACAAAGGGAGTAGTCATATAGTTACATATGTGAGGGTGGGACCTACTGATAGGGGAAGACAGAATGATCAAAGTGGGACTTAAATATATTTTTTTTGCCCTAGTGTATTTTTGGGGGCAGTAGTACTTGAAGCTTGCTGTAGATGTTAGATTTCAAATTAGAAACTTATTGTCAAAATTTTTCAAGTCGAAAATGTTATGACTGTTTTAACAATTATTTCTGCAACAGAAAATCTTTCCCTCATAGAATTTAAAAGAAAATTTCTAGCTGCTTTCCAGGTTGTATAAAGAGATATGCCACTATTTCAGATTTGGATTAATAGATAATCAGTCAGATTTTCACTAATCACATAGGTATATTAGACAAAGAAAAATGTATTTTTATATGCATTCAAGACAATACTAAAATAACTTCAAGTTTTATTAAACTAATTTCAAATGCAGCATCAGGGTAGCATCATTACATTTGAAATTTCATAGTATGTAATATCCTGTAGGGAGGTCATATAATGACACTGCATTCAGAATGTCCTATTTTTCTGTGCCTTTAACCATATATTTAAGGCTAAAATAGAGTGCATCACTCCTCAGTGCACTGCTTCATGTAATAATGTATCTGAGAATTCATTTTTGTGTTATTCTATAGAGAGCATTTTTAATTGCGGTATCTAAAAACTTGCTGTTGATGAATTTTATAAAACTGTACTGTTTTGCTTTTGTCCTTCCTTTTTTAACAGCCAATGTTCCATCATTACTCACCTTGAGTATGCCACCAGAAGTCTTATTGAGATCAATGAAGCTATTCATAGCAAAGATATAAATAAGCACGACGAGATTTGAACTTCGACCACTTCAAAAATTATTATTCCATCTAATTATATCTACATAGTTCTGCTCTAAATTTAAGAACACAAATACTTTTAAGAATTTCCACCAACAGTGTCCAGTGTTTGCACCTGAAACTGAAACTTTTTCCTCTGCTAAAATAGAATAATCCTCCATGTAGCTCTGTTATGGGAAATTCTGATACACACAGTGATTGCTCATACAGTGTATTTTTTGGCACCTTGTTTCTGAGTTGCTATGAAGTGCTACTGTTTTGACATCTTTCCAGGCTGTAGATGCTGCTGAGTTTCTTGGGAGCCTGGGAAGTTATCTAGAAATGAAACATGTTGTTGGTGATTCCCTGTATAAAAACAAATTGCTGAAGTAACTACTTTAGTGTCTCCTATTCCAGCATCTGCTCTGAAAATACTATTTCAAATTTTGCTTTTTTTTTTTTTAATTTGAAATGCTCAATGGAGGTTAAATGTAATTGCAGTTTTCTGTCTTTCTTGGGGTTGGGGGAGGTATTAAAAAGTGAAACAAAAGGGATTTTGTACAAAAGAGAAGGGAGAGAATACAAAGTATAAAATGAAAGCTTAGTTGTAGAATACATACATAGAAAATCAGAATGGAAATGTGTAAAAGGAAAATAACTAAGAATACCCACTATGGCTAGAAGACATCAATGACTATAGAAGTCATCATTTCTCAGTGAAATGTCAATACAGGAGATTACCAATCTGATTTCATAGCCTGCTGCTGGTCAACTGAGTACTGCAGGGTTTAGTATTTTCTTACCTATTAGGAATTCTATTAATACCTAAGTGTTTATTTAAATGAAGTATATGCAAAAAAAAAATCTTCTGCAAAGAGGGACTTCCATGATTCCACATTCTGTAACAAGTTTTTCTTCAGGGTTTCATCATTAGCTAACTTCTGGTCACACAGAAAATGGAGAGCAAGAGAAGGAAATAGAAGATAATACAGGTCAAACAGAGAAACCACAAAGAGCACTTGTCTGCTTCAAATTTTGGTCTTGAGCCAAAAGTAGGAAAAAAATCAATTTTAGTGAATTTTAAATCAACGTCTGTTTTCTGATGGATAAAGCATATAAGTTCACACATATTTCTGTGTATTCCAAGTACAGTTTGTGATGGTGAAAGATTTATAACAAGCCTTTGTAGGAAGGCACAGCACCCTAACAACTTGAAACTGAAGACCTTTTCAAACTGGAAGGATTTAGGCAATCCTGAGATTGGAAGTGATGTTCGTTCTCAGATGGAACATTCAGTTCACAGTGACTGTAACTTATTTTTCTGGTTTTCATAGCTTCCTCGCATTTAGTCTTCTCTTTCTGAGAGATATTTCTATCCTGCTTTTTTATTAGGTCTCCCTGATAAGGCAGTGTGTGCCCCACTTGCTTCATGCTGGAAATAAAATCAAACCACAAGAGGCCACAGGAATAAGTGGTTCATATTTTCACTCAGCTAAAATAAACATTAACCCTGAATCCTCAAATGTTTTCAAGAGAACTGACCCAGAACTTATCAGGCACTTGAAATAAACTGTTAACTATTAA
Source organism: Tinamus guttatus (assembly GCF_000705375.1). The sequence goes on from NW_010577787.1 coordinate 240,414, forward strand.
CGAGTAAATGGAGGCCGCTTATGGTCACATTTAGAGATTTTTCCTAGGGAAAAATGATTCATGACCTTGACAAACTGGGTTTCCTATTGCAGCTAGAAATTAGCTTCTTCATTATATTTCCACCATCTGTGTATATCAATTAAGTTAATATAGTTTGGTAACAGATATACCAATAGAAACAGTTGTTCCCCAGTGCATACTCAGGGACTAGCAATCCAGCCTTCAGTTTTGACAAAGTTTATCTGAGTTGGCAGAAATGCATTCTAGTGCCCTTTGCAGTCCTTTTTTGCAGAAACCAATGCCCAGGAAAAAGCATTCTGACAGCAATACACTTTCTCAGTAGCATCTTTTAAATACCACTCTCAAACATGTTAATTTAACCCTGTCCTTTGTTTCCCTCAAACTGGTCACAGCTCAGAGCTAAAACCATTTTGACAAGTAAAGGGTAGCTTTACAGTGCTGGTGAACCAACATAGGAGGGATTCTTTGAGTAGAATAATGTTAAAGCTGGGGAACTACTACCCCTGGAAGTACTAGCAGTTGGCAATAATCCTAACACAAACCTAGCCCTGTTTCCCTATGAGATGTTTGAGGGCTCATGCCTTCTGCATTTTCTGTGTGGCAAGGAGCAGTGCTCTTTTGCTATGCGATCCAAGACTACTGATGGAGGGATGGGTAGGGCCACGAGCCAGGCAGGTATCATCTTCCTTGTGGGGGATGCTGTATCATCACCCTCCTGGTAGACTATAGTGCAGTCCTCCCAAGATCATGGGTGGCACCCAAGGATGCTCCATCTTCTATGAGAGCATCCTGGGGGAACCTGGCATTGATACTGTCCTCTCTAGCATGCAAAGGACGTGATCTACCTGTATCATAGGTGCAAAGTGCAGGTACCATGCCACTAGCTGCTAAATTCATCACTCCTGTTCCTGTCACTGCATCTAAACCAATCACGGGATATGTGGCACAGCTTATTCCAAAACTGAGGCCACTTGACTGGAGTGGCCTATGGCTTTCTTTCAGCCTGTGAGTCAGGATTCTTCCTTTTCCCAGTTTGCATCTTCATTTGCAGACTAAGTGAAGGAAGGTATTTTTGAAGGCCTTCTGTAAGAGATTTTGTCTGCCAATCATAGTTTTCTCCAGGGTGAATTACTTTGCATTTATTGACAACTAAGCTCATCTACTATTGTGTTGCCCTTTCAGTTAAATTGGGCTAAGATTCTCTGAATTTCTGCTTTGTTTTTTTCTGGACATGGCTAACCTAAAGAACTTCAAGGGGGAGTGCTAACTTGCCACATCGAAAGCTGAGTAACTAGAGAGCCAGGATATCAGAGATGGTGAGTGGAGACAGGCAGGAACTTCACCACAGCCATTTACTCCACCTTCCCAAAGGAGTAGGATAAAACAACCAGTTTAGGTGACACAACTTGCAGATGACCAATGTTAAAGAAAAAAAAATCCCCCATTTTGTATCATTTATGAGATTTGTTACTTCTTTCATTTCTTTTCTTTAACTGACCTTTCATCTTCTTTTATTTTTCATATGATACCACATCATGCCCTAATATGGAAGCTTCAAACAACCCCCTTCTAGCTTTTTATTATGAAGAAATGTGGCATTCATTTCTAATGTGTTTTCTGCTTGTTAGCCACATTTTTGATCGATAAAAATACTTTGTTGTCCCAATCTAGTGCCTAATTAAGCAGTGTTCACCCTGGAAAATGATCTCTCCCTCTTCTATTACCTTTCTTTAAATGTGTTCCTAAGCAGGGAAAGAACAAACTAGCATGGTTTACCCAGACTTTCAAAAGACTTGACGAGACTGTTTATATGAGGTTATTAAAAATTCTGAAGTTAGGGGCCAAAAATCTAACTAACAGAATAGGGTTTTTGCTAATATCAGTTGTGCATCTCCATATCCATAGCTTTCTTTTTGTAAATTCCATGGATTTTTGTTTAAAAATGTACAGTAAGATATTAATTTGGAATGAATTAAAAGCAGCTCATAATACTATAGTTTCATGGTTGAATGGTCCTTGACATATTTTCCAGTAAGATGAAGGAAAAATCCTTTCCATTTGACCCAAATTGTGTCAGAGAGAGGAGAGCTGAGTCGAGCTGAGTCAATACATCTTTACTCCTTATCTTTACTAGCACAGCAGAAGTCTGTGGGTGGGAATTATGAGAATCTGAACTACCTGGAGCTATAGTTACAGATTTGGCTGCAGTGTAGGCATACCCAGAGAGGCGTTGCTATTTTGACTGAGAAAGTGAGAATTTTAACAAGTTGCATCAACTTCCTCTCCCTGACTAAGAAAATTTTGCGTGAGAGGATGAAAGCAGAAGCTCTCCAGTCAAATGTACCACGCCTAGCAGACACTTTACAATTTTCAGGTTTTTACCTAAAATCATGGGAGACCAGTGACTGTGAAAGCCAGGATCCTTGCTTCCTCTGTGATGATGCCAAATCATATCCTCAAAACTATGAAGAAGTAAAGTTCAGAAGTTAAAATTTGGCACTTTTAAGGGCTTTGTAGTGATCATCCTGAGAAGATACGCTGTGTGTTAATCCACAGCAGTGCATGGGGACTTGTGTAAATTTATTGCCATGTCTTAAAAAAAAAAACAAAACATCCAGCATACATTCAGATTATGGCGGTATTGTGCAGCCTGGGTGCTTAAAATCTTGAGCGGTTATTTCATGCTTGAAACACCCTACCTGTTCCTACATAGTCCAGGTTTCCAAGTAAAGGAAATCCCATATTCAGGCAAGAAGGAGTCACAGCAGACTTGGCAGGTGCCTTGGCCTGGGCAGTTAGGGAAACCAAGGCTGAAGGCAGCTGAGGGCAGTCTGTGGGGCACCTGTGGCCTCGTAGCTTTTCCACAGCCTAAACTGTAAAAAAAAAAAAAAAAAAAAAAAAAAAAAAAAAAAAAAGTGATTAGCATTTCTCTTAGGTTTTTTTTTTTTAAGCACACCTGACAGACAAGCTGTATGCATTACTATTATTTACTTTGCAAAATAGGATAAAAAACTGTAGATGTTCTATGAATGCCAGGCATATGCATGGTCCCAAAAAAGCTTGACAAATGGAGGATAACTTCAGGCATTTGCGGTGCTAATGTCTAGCCTAAGCATGTGGTCAGCAGAAAGCCAGGGAGCAGAAGAGTATTTACTCCTTCTAACCAGTGAAATTCCATGCTGTGAGGCAGCAGCAGAGGAGAGCTTAGGAAAATGGATTTTTTGTATGAGCTATTAAGGGGAAAAAAAGAATGTCCTGCAATATACGGAAGATCCTCTGGGTGACGGCTCTCTGCAGGGGCTGAGTTTTGTTTTGGGGCATTCCAGAAGATCAACAGGTTGGAAAGTGAGAAATCATTTATTCACCAGGTAAGGGAAATGAGATCCAAGGAGAAATGCCCTGAGCTGGCAGCCACCCTTGCTGGGCTTCTCCTGCTTGAGTTTCCAGCTCACTGTCAATTTCTGCATATAGATCGTGTTTTGCCTCAGCTGAGCCTCCACATGGTGGCAGCAAGTATTCTCCTATGGATTCCCGAGCAGCCTCTAAAAAGAGCCGTCAGTGAGCAGGTGACCTGCTTGCTAATGGGAAATCGTTAATTAAAAGCGAGCGCTCACCCCTCTGCTAGGGCTCCCGGTGATGGGAGCTGCGATGGTCTGTGAGTTACTGTAGGGCTCGACTGTGCTTCTTTGCTCCTTCCAGTTTTGCTTTTGTTTGCATGAGAGCAAGCCCACTGACTTTCCTGTACCAGCGAAATAAAGTGAATTTCCCCCTTGCGCTTGGAGCAAATTAACCCGTTCAAAGAGCTGCGCTATCAAGAATCAGAGTTACTGCAGAGGAGGTGGAGGAATATCAGTGCGCGCACTGAAAATCTGGTCAGTGTCCTCAGCAGCCAGGTACATAAGTGTTTTCGTGGAGAGTCTAGAAAGAGTATTTTTGTATTTTTTTATTGATCACATATCTGTTTGAGTGTGTCAGTAAACAACCTTTTAAATCCTAACAGCTCACAGCAGTATAAAATGGAGACAGCCAAGCTGTCTGTGGTTTTCTATTGCTCCCCCACATTGCATTTCAGCACAATACCAGGTCCCAAATACAAACTGTCCTTGGGATAACTCAGGCCACACTGGTAGTTGCACAGAGCCCTCACAGAAAGTCTGTGGTTATTGCTATCACCCAGCAGCTGCAGAGGATTTAGCTCCAAAGAGTCAAGGGAACCCCCTGGACTTTAAGGGCTCAGCAATCCGGCTGTCTTTACATATATCTTTGCTGTTTGCTCTCTGAGTACTTAGCTAGAAAGCCCAAATAACACCACCTTCATATGGTTGTGCTGAGTGAGCCTAATGCATCCCGGCACTGATGCAATTCCGTGCTGGCCAGGCCACAAGGAGACGTGCAGGGGTTGCAGCATGACTATATGGCTTTCCTATAGCATCTAATTGGAGTGCCCCAATGGAGACACTATGGCACTCTTGACCCTCTGCCCCCTTTCTAATTCAGTGAGCAACACCTTCCCCTTTTGTAAAACTGCAGTAGAACCATGATAATTAAGGACTAACATTTATCCTATTTGGTTACAAATCTGCTACCACTGCTCAGCTTGAATATGAACGATCCTATTCGAAAATTAAACTGAAAGCTTATCACAGCAAGAAATACTTGACGATAACTAATGACTCAAACAGCAGAGATTACCCAGATTATTCACCTTCTGGAAAACGTCTGCTGATAAGAGCTTTGAAGGTGCTGTGGGGGAGAGGGAGAGTCTCTTCCCTTGAAGAGCCACAGCATGAGTCCCAGAATCATCTGTATTGCAGTCACACTAAAGTGAGATGCTGACGGGCTCAGGATATTGCTGTTCATGTTCTCTGTCACACGCCATAGACCACTGCTGTTATAATTAAGAATGACCATGAACCTGTATAATTAAGAATGACCATGAAAATGTTTAGGGGCCAGTACTGAACTGAAAGAGAGAAAAGATGATATACCATTTTTTTAGATCATTGATAAAATGACTATTTGATACATTATGATTTCCCAGAATAATCTGGTATCATTAGTCAGAAAAATTACCATTAAGTCAGCCATATAAATTAACAGCCTAGCGGAAATGACTTCTCATGATCTCCAAACTGGAAGAAGTATTGGCAGGAGGCAATAGTCAGCTGATAGTAAAGGATTAGTCACAGATCCAACCGCAGCAGCCCAAATGTGTGTCCGAACACCCAAAGCCCGTGACCGTGGCCTCATGGTTGTCATGACAGCACGAGGAGCCTGCTGGTGTGTTCGGGGGTTTGCAGACTGACAGGAGAGCCCTCCTCGCTCCTACTCGCAATGGGTATCACAGGAGGTCTCTGGGGATTCAAGCTAGAGGCAAACATCTCCCTAAGCGTTTATGACACTGAAATGAGAAGATTTTCATTCTTCAGTCATTTTTTGCCCTGCTTTTACAGAAAGTTCTCCTTGTCATGGAGTACTTTTCCTGAGGATACTTTACATAAAATGCAATATAAATTGCATTCAGAAAATATTTGCTTGTGCAGTCAGATGTGAGTAAGATCACACTTACTTCCCTGGAAAACTTGTTTGTTATTTGTTTCCGATGAGCATAAAGGCTGACAGAATCCCTTAGAGACATGAAAATAAATAACTTCCTTTAAAGCATACTTTATATTCCTTGCTTGCACTGTCATGGATGTGTCAACAACGCACATCCATCTGCCCCCTCCTATTCAAGCAGGTACCTTGCTGAGGCCTGTTTAGAGCAAAATGTGACAGACATGGGCCATAGAGTGGGCCAATTTCTCCAGGTTTGCCTCACAGAGACTTACCAAGCTCCACCTTACCCAGGTGTACAGCTAAGGACTGAGCAGGTATACAGTACTGAATAAGACTCCTGTGAGCAAAAGTCATAGAGTGGGCTTAAAAATACTCTACCAACAGCTAAAAAAGGTGATCACCTCTTTACTCCTGATTCTTACACAAAGTCAACTTACCTATAGTAACAAATTGCCTATATGTTTTGTTTCCTTACCTACATCAGATCTTACCTTCTGTCTGGACTAAGTACTTTGGCAGCTGAAAAAATAACGTTAAGAAAATAAATAATCACAAATTAGCTGTGATCTTCACTCTTGTGTTTTAAATCATATCTGGATATCCTTATTTTGCTAACACAGGCCAAACATACAACCTGTGATGCTGAACGTTTCAGGGGCTTTTATATTCATTTCATTTAAGCTTTATGATGGTATATGACAAATGTATTTCCATGATCTGTGGTAATTACAAAATTCTCCACAGCTGTCATGGGGCTTTGTGGCAGAGTTTCTAATGGTTATTTCCATTAAAAACCGAGAAACAAAGGAGGTAACACTTGACACTATAACATTTCGTATTACCATAAGATTTCTGAATCACAGAAATATCTAAGGGTTATTGTTTCAAGTTGCCATTTTGCAAAGTCAGACAATAATTTTCCATTGGTCTAAATTTTGTTTACTTTTAAAATGCACAAACACCAAAAGAAAGGTAGACATAACTGCTTTTACTTGAACACCCCAAATTAGATGCCTAAATAAAATGGCTTCAGTTTTAGGGATGATAGGTGCCCACTGAGTTCTTGATAGGACCAATGAGGTGGTTGGAGTATTTATTGTGGCTCTGTTAAAAACATTTTCCATCAGGCCAAATTTGTAGCCAACAGTATTCTGCAAGCAACTCCCGCTGATTATTGAGTTTTTAATTTTAATGTGTCTGCTTCCTGGACTGATGGAGGTTTCTGTGTTCATTAGAGAGCTGAAATGATGAACTTCAAAGTCATTTTGCTTGAAAATTGCAAAGCAAAAAAGCAGCAGAAAAGGAGGACTATTTTCTCTAACAAGGAAATTCAGTTGTAGGATAGATGCTGTCTTCTTCCATAATTAGAAGCGTGACGGTAAGGAATAAAAATGACCTTGTGTAAAGCATGCACATTACTCAAACGGTGTGTGATCTGAGCCGCTAAAGAAGCAAGCGAGTATGCAGCAGTGCAAAATGCATTGCAATTCATCCTGATCAGAAACACTGCTCTACGTCAGTTCAGCCAAATCCCACACACCAATTTCTGAGGGCAAAACGAAGTAATGATCCTGTAACTAGCATATTTCATTTGTTTGTCATTTCACCTTCAGTCTCCTATCTCTCCAACAGCTTGTTAAATCCCCCAAAGTTACATATATAACGAATTCACGATAGTTCAGGTTACAGACTCATTCATGCATCTGAGCCAGACTTCCCAAATGTCTCTATTAAATTAAGTGGGAGCAGTCCTATGCATTCTTTCTTGCTTTGCTGAACACTCCTAATTTTGATTCATTCAGTTGGCATTTTGAGCTAAAGGCAAAACAAAAGGGTTGTTGAAAAGTCTTTATTGAGTCTTTGGGAATATCTGTCATTTTGGACAAACTCTTAGAACTGACTTTCTACTCTATTATTATTCATATTCTTTCACTATTTCATGCTTCAGTTCATATCTCCAGTAAAGAGAATAACAAAGCCCCAATCTTCTAAAATTTATTTGACAACCTAGGAGGTGCTAGAAACATGAAAATGACAATCATATTCCATAAGCCAAACTTGCGCACATTTAACATATTTTTACAAATGTATTAATGAAGCTAAATATTGTTCTCTAATGCTAATATATTTAAATACAGAAGTTCTCATAAAGCTTATTTGCTTAGTCATCTCTTCCTCACCTACAGAAAAATATATTGTCCAGAAAACCACTGTGCTTCCAAGTGTTAAGATAGATTCATGCAAGAAGAACGGATAAGGTGGGACTCAAAAGAAGCTAAGAGATTTTCAAAAACTGAGTTGAACTGATTGCTGTCATGTTTGGCTGACCTCTGTAGACAGCTAAATATTTCTACCATAAGTTTGTTCCCATGGCCTGGACCCTCTCCAGGCAACACTTGAGTTCTCTCACCAGTTTGGTGACAGAGAGGGGTGACAAGCACTGTGGTCCCACTGTGTGACACCTTCATAGTGTCAAAAGGTGCAGAAGGCAACAATAAGCAACTCCAAGCTGTGTCCATACTGCAAGCGTTCTCCCCACAAACCCTGACACTCCAAAAAGGTAGTACTGCGTTGTCTGAGTTTGGTGACACAGCCTTCTTCACCAAACCATTTTAGCAGTCTGTTCTGGAAAAGCCTAAGTATCTATTCCATATGCTTCAGCTTTCCAAGGAATGAAGAACAGAATTTTTCAGATTTTTTTTCCCATGGCTCATTTAATTGCATCTGGACATTTCCTAGAAAGTGAAAAAAGAGGCATCTGTGTCCCCAGCCAACCTCAGTGCCACCTGGCTAGTGCAAATGTTGTGTGAATAAGATCCTCTGCGCAGTTCTACAAGGCTCCTATTACCACCAGGGCACACAAAATAACTTGGTGGTGAACTTCTGTGAAAGCCCAGGAAATGTTATAAATCTCAAACAAGACATTTAACCATATTATGACATAATACTACATTATTGCTACCTTTCTTTTTCAGCAGCTGAACCATTGCAGTACTCTGAGTCTACGTTTTGCTTCTGGGGATGGGCATTAGAGTTTATATTTTCTACATCATTGGCCAAATGTCCAAGCCAACATGCTCATGATGACACGCTCACAGCTTTTTCCAGGCTCTTATATGTCAAGAGCATGAGCAACTGTGGCCAGCTGCGCTCCCACCCCATGCCATGGACACAAAAACATGCAGAGCTTGAAACTTAGCAAATGGATGTATTCCAGGGATCTGAACGAAGAAACTGGATCCTTCTTCACTCTATGAGGTGCTTGGACAAAATAATACTGCAGGGTGATTTTGCAGCACAGGCAGATGAAATGAAATTTAGGAGCAAAAAAAATCAGATTTGTAGCATTTTGCTAACTAATTATACAGACACTTCAGCATAATTGGCTAACTCTCTCACTAATTATGTGTTTGATAGTAAACTAGGAACTTTTTCTGTACTGATTACTGGAACAATTCAGATTTAATTTAATTCCAGGCTGATATTATAACCCTTCGCTTTTCTTCTCCTGCAGGTTTCAGTTAATGATAGAACAATACCTCCCATCCTGTGGTTTTAAAGTTTCTTTTTCAAGCTGTTGTGTAAAACTGCAGCCGGTATATTATTTGCCTGCACTTCTTTATTAACTTATTACAAAAAAAAAATATATATATATATATATATATATATATATGTGTGTGTGTGTGTGTGTGTGTGTATATGTATAAAACCAGTCAGAATTTATCTTCATGAATGCTGTCAATTTGCCATTAAGTTATGAACATCTTGGAACTTTGTGGTTCATAATGATTTTACTAATTATTACTCTAAGTAATGAGACTCAGATTACTGGTTCGTATTTCTTTGGAAATGTTTTTAGCATGAGTTCAGTGTTAGCAATATGTTTGTTCTTCAGGATAATACAAAAATAAAGCACGTATAACTTAACTGCTATTTCTAGGGATAGAGTTAGGATCAGGGCTAGAGTTTCATCTCTGCATGGCATAATATATGTGAGATGATCAGTTGTAGATATTTATTAGCAAATCAGCTGTTCTATTCTTTAGCAGTCCTGGATGAGTGCCATGCTGCCCTGATGGGTACTATAAATGTGTATCTCCAGTTCTTTCGTCACTTATTTTAATGCCTTCCTAATTTGTGCTCTGTTTTTGTAACTTGTAAAGGGAGATGTCTAAGTACAGTATTGAACTGAATTGCTGAATTAATTGAGTTATTGCCACCAATATTTAAAAGTCTGCAGGTGTCCTGGGAAGTCTAAGCTCATACTCTGTTTCTTTTTGAATATAGTGGAAGGAAGCAGAGGAATGTCTTCTGTAGATGCTTTTTTGTAAGTACTCATTTAAGGATGATATGTCATCTTTGATGGTGCATTTATGTGGCCATTGACAAAAATGTAAGGCTAAATACTCTTCTTTCAGTTATGTGAATTATTGCAAACGAATTTTACCCTTGTCTTTTAATCTTCTCAGCAGCTACCAAGAGATTTTAGGCAGGTGCATATGCAAACACACAGTAGCCTTTTCAGACCTAGAAGTGTAAATTCAAAACTGGTTCTGTCTACAATCCAAATTTGGGATTGGTGTGTCCGTATTCAGCCCAGAAGACATTTGTGTAGAAGAGTCCTGACAAGGAACCACCAAGAAATTTTCTAGTCCATCCACACTCAATATATATAACAGTAATAGTATAATCAAATACACGCTTTTATACTGCTCCAGTTTCGTGTTCATGGTAGCTAAAAAACATGAGATGGGTTTGTTCCCCCAATCTACGGATTACAATATCAAGACAAAAGAAGATATTCTGTTCTGTTTAGTAGAGGTAAAGAGCATACAGTTGTTAAATGATAATAGCTTAAATCACACAGCTATGTGGTTCTTTGTAGGTGAGTCAGACTTAAAAAGACCAACATCTCTTGCCAAAAATCACAGAAATGCTTGGAAAGAAAGGAAGAAATGATGCAGTGAACATACTTTTGCTCAGAGTTGAAATACAGAACCTAAAACCAAGAAGAATATAATTTTATCCCTTACATATCTTTAAAATCCTAAATAACAAATTCCCTCCTTCCTTAATAAGCATAAAATCTTTTCATATACTGAAAGAGTTGTCAAAAAGTATTTATCTAGCAATAAGCACCCACAGGTTCTGGCAAGACCAGGGCTTGTGCAGATACATGTTCACCCCACCCTCAGCCCAGGGAGCTAACTTCACCCAGTCTGAATTCATAAGGTACTAGCCCTGGTTAATAAGCAGTGCTGAGAGTTTCAAATGTCATGCCACAAAATGCTGTCACAAGGCTTTTGGATTGCAGCATGCTGTAGACCATGTGTATATTTACCTACCTAGGAAGATGTTTCCCTCCCTCTAGAGAATTGAGGTTCCCCACTCTGTGTCTGCAAATTCTTAAGCACGTGCTTAACCTGGGGCACATCAACACACTCCAGAAACCCAGCTGTACACTGGAAGTTATACAGGTAAGCGTGTCTGCAGGTCGTGCTCTGAGAAAACAACTAAGGTGAAGAGGGAAGAAACAATTGAATACATCCCCTTTAGCTTTTGTGTTGACAGCAAGTAAAGTTTTCCCTTCCCCTTTCCCCTTTTGCCCCATAAATGTAAAAGATGCAACAGCAAACAGTATGAGGGCAGATGCAGCAGCACAGGATGACATTTGCGTGCTTGCAAGCATTTAGTAATTTTACTTTCTCACCTGGGTCACCTGTGACAAGGGAGACAAAGAGTCACACAGACATGGAGACACTCCAAAAAATCATTTCTCTTTGTTTTAACAGAAAGACATATTGGAAGATCCTTGCAAAAGAAACAAGTGTTTTCCTTCAAATTCAATCTTTTCTTTCAGTTAGCATGGCACACATTCAAGAATTCATAAAGGAGGGATGAGGAGACACTCTACCATGAACAAAGACACCAAATCAGTTCATAAACACAAGAACTGGACCATTTTCAAAAAAGTCAGGTGCACAGCAAGTGGAAGCTGTTCCAAGGCTCATGCTTATACAGCAGCTAGCAGATGTGGTACATCCATGTTGAACAACCAGCTGTCCTCTCATCAGTATTAAGTGTTCAGCTAACATTAAAGGGGCAATGAGCAATCTTTCTGAAATTTGCCATGTCTATGCATTATTGTGCGTGCTTCTTTTATTAATGGGCATTTTTAAAATGAGAATAATTAGTACTAATCACCAAGGGCATGTGAACAATAACATATAATTATTTTCATGTCTCATATAAATAAAGGATAAAAAAATGGAAAAACACATAAGGAAAGAACATCACAAAATTTCAAGTGATCATCATAAAATTCAGGAGTGGCTGCTAAAAGCCTTTGAATATAGCACTATTAACTTCCTTTCCTGGATTTTGTGACCTGCTTTGTAAGATATTTATAGATTCAGATACCATGTCTGACAGCTCTAAAGATCCAGTCACTCTGAAATATCAAGAGAGATTATTTGTTATATGTCACAGAATAAATATTATATATATCATGTCATAGGTGGGTCCAGACACTCACCCTGAATCTACTTGGATTACATACTGGGAGAAAAGCCAAATGTTCATTCCCTGAAACTGGTTTCCACTGGAAGAAGACCTAGAGGAGCAAGAGAGAACAGTGATGGATTCCAGCAGGTCTCTTAGTCAGCACAAACAGTGGCTAGAAAGACAGGATGTACCTTGGAGTGCACCTAACACTTGACAGCAAAGTCAAGAAAAAGCTGGAGCCATACCTTAAAGAACTTCGAGTCTGATCTTTGTAAACATAAGTATATATGTGCATACATAGACAATATGCTTATTTTTACAGTGAAGCAGTTTCACTGGAGACATTTGACTTACCAAGAGTTCATCAAGTCATGTGTTGGTTTTGTAAGCTCCTGTGTGAAAAAGAAGAGATTGCAGAACCACAGAATGATTAAAGTTAGAAGGGACCTTTGGAGATCATCTAGTTCAAACCTCCAGCACAAGCAGGGACACCTGCAGCATGTAGATCATGTCCAGGCAGGTTATCTAAAGTTGTAAATGACTACATGGGAAACAGTGACAATATCAGTGAAGGAATAAACAGGCCAGATTTTCTGCTGCAACACCTCGCTTTAGAAAATCCTGGCAAAAGATATAGGCTTTTTGAAGAAAATGGTTGATTTCAATGAAGCTCCATTTAATGGGAAGGAAAAACACATGCACAAACATCCCATTCTACAGCTGGGTATCATTGCCTGTGGAAGTCAGAGTCATCTGGAAATTAGGCTTGCTGCTTAGTCTTGATGTCCTGGACTCCCTCTTCAGGTAATGCAGGCAGACAATCACCTTGAAGAAGTGATTTATTTCCCTGACATTCAGATGAAATGAACCACTCCCTGGATTTGCTCATTCCAAGTAGATATATACTCCAAGAATAAGCTAACTTTTAAATGACAAAAGTTAGGGAAAGTCACGTTTGGTTTCAAAGCTTCTTTTATTTTACAATAGGGGAAATTAAAGGTTGCACTTCAAAACACAGAGGTATGAAATGTCACCTTTTTTTTTTCAGAATTTCCTTTGATAGAAAGATTCCAAGCTCTCATTTTTTTTTCTATTCCAAAACAGGGAAACCTTCAAACTTGTAAAAATTGCCACTTCTCAGCAATTCCAGTTCCAGTCTGCACTCAGAATGAAACAAATGATTCTCAGATCGGCACAGGAAAGGGACGACAAAGACTGAGACAAGGTGAGAGGCTGTGAAGGTAGAGAAATGTTCCAGGGATGAAGAATTTTACTGTAAGATGTGCCGAGCGGCTTGAGAGAGAACTCAACAAATTTAAGAGGTGTTCTTATACCACCCAAATGTTCTGATGTGAACTGGGCACTGACCGAATTCACTTGGATATTAGCATCTTACTCAGGCATCGCAGTTATCTCTAATCCTCTGCATACAGCTGAGAATTTTATGAAGGTAATACAAAAAACTGTCTGGCGAGCTGAATGCTGCATATGTGCAATATTCTTCGGTCTGTCCTGGTAACCAAATCATACCACCTGTATCCATGCCCTACTTTTGGTCTTTAGGTAGTCTTTAGGGAAAAGAATAAGGAATGGATAGACCATTACTTCCCAGTTTGAAGTTTTCAAAACATTTTTCAACACAAATTTAATTGCCTAACTCTACTTAGAAGACTTATCTTTCTTAGTTACCTTTTCTCAGACCTGTTGAAATCAGTTGTGGAGTCCCCGTCACGTTCAGGGCACAGGCAGAAAGCCCAAAATGAGGGTCCCTTTCTCTCCACTCACAGTCAGCAACTTACGGAGGTGCTGAGTTAAAGGTTGCATCTGTACCCTCACAAGTAACCCTCACGGGGCTCCTGCCCTCCATTAGTTATTCTTAATTCTCTCATCAATTTGTCTTTTAACCCAGGCCCATTCTCTGGCCTTTTCTCTCTCACATCAAATACGTCATTCTCTCCATTTTCAAGCAACTTTCTCTCATATCAGCACTGCTGTTATCCCTCATTCTGAATAAAGATGTTGACTCCAGCCACCAAGTTGTCGTATTTCCTGGCGCCTACCTTTGGTACTCCTGCCCAGCATGTCATGTAATCCTTTACATGACATGCTGCAGAACTCCATAAATGTGCCTTTCAAAGCTTTTCAGCAAAAAATCCTGAAACTCCTGTGCTAAAGGTGTGCTGGAACTACTGTCACCCCCACTTGACCAATAAT
>NW_010577787.1:272493-295660 GCF_000705375.1 Tinamus guttatus
CCTGAATGCAGGGGCTTTTCTGGCTCATTAGAGCTGCTTCAGGCTGGCTGCGGCGGCGTGATTAAAGGAGGTGTGTGAGAGCGAGAGCTTGGGCTGTTGAGTCTCAGCTCCTTGGCAAACCTCTGTCACTTCAAGGATGTGAAGTATGTTATGTGAGAGGAATTCCTTAGGGTTGCAGAGGGAGTTACGAAACCTGGCATCCATCTTGTGAAGTTACAAGTGCGAAGGGCAATTCTGTGTGTCCCAGCCTGCAGGTCAATCTGGGATTAATTTTTAGCATAACATCCTGTACTAGAGATGCCCGAAACACAAGTTCTCTACTTTTTATCTTGTAACTTTATTCTCCATTCATGTGAGTAAAGATAGGGGAGCCAGAACTGCAAATTGCAGTCTGGGATCTGGAAAGATCGTGGTGTCACACCTGACTCTGTGCACTCACCATCTGAGTTTTATCTCTAGGGACCATAAATAGCCAATGTTATCAATAGTGGCTTTTTTTTAAATAGCATCCAAGGATGCTATTAAATACATAATTTCACTTTCAATGCTGACTTGCTATTAAGAAAATATTAATTAAAAGTTAACCATCTATTAACTAAACTATTCAATATTTTTGCTGATTGAGGGTTTCTTGTGAACAGCTTAAAAGTTTGTAGTGCAGAAGTTGGGGTCTTCTGAATAGAGCAGTATACAAAGTCTTGATCATAGCTGTCTTGCTTTCATCAGCAGTATACCCATTTTTGCTACATTTTTTTCTCTGTTTTCTCTATTAATGTGTTCTTACTGTAAACTCTACACAAATACTGAGAAGATAAACATATAGAAGTGCAGGTACTAAATTTTTTAGTAGGCATTGTCTGTGTTTTCTGCTGTAGATCTGTACCCACTTTTTTGCATTAGTGCTTAAAATTATCTGCAAAACAGTTTTCAGGAACATTTTTATATTTGACATTTCTATGCAGTGGCTCAGGTCAGGTTGAATAGGCTTGAATAGGTGTCTTGGATTAGCTTATCCTACCTTGATGGGTCCTTGATTACAAAATTAAATGAGCTATCTGAACCCAGCTGGCTCCATTTTCAATGAAGAGAGAATAATCACTTCTGTTAGATCTCCTCTTATGAAGACTTCTTCATAATCTTACTGTGTTTGTCTTTCTCTGTAGGCATAGAGAGAGGGAAGTACTACTGAGTATCTCACTTCAACCTGATTGGCAGATAATTTATTTGTACTATCACTAGTCTGTATATTCCCTGATTTTCTAAGATTTATTAGAGAAGCAGACAGAGATGTCAGATGGTGAATCTTCTGTAGTCTGAAAGTGCTCTTATTTGTCCATTGTGTCTCAAAGAAAAGCCCTATCCTTGACCTAGACACGGATACCTTTCTCCCAGCTGATCACAGTAATGGGTCTTTGTAGCCTGGGAAAGATTGCCGGTGTTCTTGGAAGTATTTTAGTTAATCCTAAATTCAGATGTTACTTTGGATTTAAATTGAGATTGTTTCTTTTCACTCTTCTAGATAAGTTGAGGTTAGCTACTGCTAATGAAGAAGCTCTGCTTAGATCAGGGTTGCTGAAACATATTTACCCACTCGTATCTGATTTTGTCTCCTTTTGATAATTAGAGAATATCATAAAAGTGAAGCATGAATATCGAGCTTCTGATAAATTATTTGAATACTTCTAAACAGTGCAAAAGCCTAGAAACAATTTTTGCTTTTGGCACTTTCTAATTTGATTTGTGGAGAGGAGATTCAAAAACATGAGTCTGTTGGAGGATGAAGCTTATACCTTTCAGTTGTGTTGGCTAAGGGTAGCTGTTAAACACTTCTGCACAACCTGGAACTAATTTTCCCCTTCTGGATCAGCTGTGACAATTTTTTTCTGGTGCAAGAACTCTTGTCACCAAGTAAAATGAAGGAGTAAAGAATGAGGTTCTTCTGATAACCAAAATGATGCTGCCCAGGTGACCTGGTTGCTGTGACCTTACTGCACCTGCAATGAAGAAGCAAGCCAGAATTTTGTGACCTTTCTCCCAGACCTCTTGTGGTCAGCAGTGCAGTTCAGAATCACACAGAGATTTTTTTCTTACTTAGTACTCCAGGAGAGATAAAGATCAGTTTGTATGTGTTGACTCAGAGGATTAGACTTAAGTGGTTTCTATTCGTGTCATTCAGTGTCTTGGACAACAGTTGGTTGTGGACCCGTTTTCTGGATCAGCTTCCTTGGAAAGAGGTGCTGCTGCTTTGTGTTATGCTGCTGGCCAAAACGAAGGAGGGAGGTACATGCGGCCTGTATTGTAGCGCCTTCCTTCCTCTTGTTGCAGGGATCTTTACCCAGGTGACACCAGCAGGTGGTTTTACCACCTCCTCAAAGTGGAAGTTGCAGCAAGACATTTTGGCCTCACTGTGGAGAACGATTCTGTTTTTGCTGCTTTCTGGTGGGTCGGGCAGACAAGTGTAAAGGTGCAGAAACTCTGCACTTGCGTTAAATCCTGGCCAAATTCATCCTTCTGAGCACTGGCCAAACTGCTGTGACTTGACATTAGCATTAGGTTTATATGATATTTAATCTTAGAGTTTGAGCAAAGGGAAGACATAGCTGAAACTTGGTTTTGCCTTTTTTTTTTTCTCCCCTGAAGCGATTAGGGTCTCATTCCTTCTCGCAGCTGACAACCAGCAAAACAGATACTTGGACTGAGACTTGTTCTGTCTTCTCCTATGTCCAAAGCTGCTTGAAATACTATCTTGTGTGTACTGATTTAACCATCATCTGTTCCTTAAAAGTCAAATGTAATCTAGAGGGCAATACCAATAAAATAAAAAAAAAATAATCACTTTATTAGATTTAATGTTAAAACATAATAATCTGTAGTAGTTTTTCAGGGACATTTCAAGTCATTTACTTACATTCTTATTGTTTACATTCTCAGTTCCATTGTCATTTCAGCCTTATTTTATTGCTTTTAAAATCATAGGTTTTGTCTGATGGCTGTTCATTTGGAAGGACATTTGAGAGGTTCTAGTTATCAAGCCAGTTTGTAGGAAATATTAGTAGATCCAGACCTCTTCCATGATCTCCAACATATGAAAACAACAAGACATTTGATTATCACTTTTCTTTTGAAGGAGATTATCATAATACACGCTGGAAATGTGATTGAGATCAAAACGCACTGTAACTGCTTCAAAGATCTGGATGTCTGTAAGTGAAGGCTATAAAATGGTTCTGTTGATAGTTGTGAAATTTCTACAAGGCTGGATAGAGTTGTGCTTGAGTGCTGTTGTCATGTCCATCTGAGAAGGCTCGGGAAGCAGGTTGCGGTGGGAACTTCTCCTTCAGAGCTCTTGCAGGCAGTGCGAGGCTCTGCCCTGCAGAAGAGGTGACTGCATTTCTGTCATGCGTGTGGCTTGATTCCTGAGGGAGCTCTTGTTGGCCCAGGTGCCTGTAGCATCTTAGTAATATCCTTGCCTGGTGCCTAGTGAAGCAATTTAGATACCTGAATAAGAGTGGTGTCCAAGTAGTGGCTGTGCAACACATTTCAGGCCTTGTTGCCATTATTATCGGTGTTTAGTATGTTTTTTTCCCAAACTCACGCCTGGGTAGCTGTGGGAACACAACTTCTGTGTTCTCAACATCTTGAAGTTAGAACGTGGAGCAAGTCAAGACTGCAGTGTCTGCGCGTTGAGAGCGCGCTCCTCCCGTGACCATGCAGCACCTGCGCATCCCTCCTGCCTGCTGCAGCGCTGCTCCTGATTACAGCAGAAAAAATGACAATCATCATACCTAGCATTTGTGAACCAAGCTCTGCATAAGGATCATTCAACAACCCCATAGATGAAAATACCCATTTTGCCTTCCCTACTTTCTTTTTGTTATTTTTAATACACCGATCTTAATTCACCAAGTGTCTCTTTTAGGTCACTAATAGTATCCAGGAAATTGCATGTCAGTGTGGTCATTGCGATTTGATCTGGCTGACATGCTTGGTCAGAGACCTCTGAGTTGATAATGAGATCAAGGAGACTTCTAGAATAAGTCTAATGATTTATAATTCTGTTCGTGGGATTGAAAGGTGCTGCTTTCTGAAGACTTCGAGCTTTCAGAAATTTGGAGTTAATTTACAAGAACGATGATTTACACATTTGATGAATATAGCTTTTCCCCCTATATATATCTGTGTGTGTGTGCATGCATATATGTTGTTTGTATTGTAACCTAATGTTTAGACTTTTTTTTGCATTATTTAGTTTTGCCTTTAATTCCTTTGGCCTAACCTGTCCATAATAATCTCTCTCCCTATCTTATTTACTGAGTTTCCTATAGTGACCTCACCCGAGCTTTACCATAATAGTTAATAATTAGCTTTCTAAGATAGCTACTTAAATTCTAGAACTACACAGTATGTGCTCTCTTTCGCTCTTTTGATGTACTGTGTGACGTGACAGGATCTAAATGTCAGCAGGTCTTAACGTTTGATTCACAGGAATATAATTCCTGCGGCACTTGGACAAACAAAACTAAAACTCTTTCATTCTCAGATCAGAGGCTTTTCCCTAACTTTGAAGATAAGACTCTAGGTCGAGTTTTGAAACTGCCCACTTGAAATTGCTTTGTCTCAGTTTACATAACAAACCTGTGCAATGATGCATTTAAATGCATGAGGAGTTGCCTCAGTCATTCCTAGTGTGCACTGATAATGAGCAGAATTTGAAAAACATGTTCTCTAGTTTTGGGAATTACAGTCAATTGGGGAGCAGCCTTGTTTGTGTTACCAGTTTCCTTTCGCGGCAGGAGGTCCCACTGATGATCCTTTTCTGAAGTCCGTATCAAATCTCTTAACTTGGTTAAGAGTCAGCCTAAAACAAACATGAAAATCTGCCATGCTGCTGCCTGCTGTCTTTGCTGCCATTCCTGGCTGGTTATCTGCCCTTTATACAGCTCCTAGTTCTTCCCTTGCTAATTCTGCTCTGCAGTTCTTTGTTTCCATGCAAAATTTCCCAGTATAAACCTATTTCCTTGATGACTGTGCGATACTTTTCTTTTTCTGAGTGTTCATGCTCATTAAAGTCATCAAGAATTCGGGCAGAAAGTTTGTCCTGTTTCAGAGAACAGGTGCTGTTCAGTTTGCAAGAAGGCTATTTCCTTTTAGGATTTAAGTTAGGATTGAAAAATATGTCTTAACATACATTAGGAGGCAGAGAAAAGAGCAGAAAGATAAGCATGTAGCACACTGTACACCTTGTGTGCAGGAGACTTGGGGAAGGTGAATGATAAAGCCGTTGTGTCTGGCTTCCCGAGAAGTTTCAGTCTTCTTGGACGCTGCTGAATAGAGCTTTGTAGCTCTCCCCCTCCTCTGTCCAGTGGCTGATGAAGATGGATGGACGTCTGTGGGGTGCGATGTGAGGATGTGCCCCTGTGAGCTGCTCTGCCTGCTGGCTTAGGTAGTTGGATCACATCTGTTTTATGGAGATCATCTCTCTGATATTTGATGTTATCTGTAGACTCCTCCTTATGCAGTAGACTTCACAGGAATGAGAAGAGTTATGCAAACTCCTTCATACTTCTTTATTAATGATTCTGCTTTCTTGCAATCTTTTATCTGCGTGTTTTTTTTCCCGTGGTAGATCTTAGTGGTTAACTGGAAGCTAAGTAGATCTTTCCTCATCTGTTTATTCCCTGCAAATCTGCAACTGTGGTTTGTCACCAGCATCTTTTATTGTACACATTTGCACAATGGTATTGTAGCTTGTTCTCCAGTTTACAAAATATTGCTGCTTGGATTCAGCATCCCGAATTATTCCCATTGTATGTGTTCATGGTGCAGAGTTTCTCTTTTCGTGGTAGGGGAAAGCCAGGCTGTTGTTCCATCTCCAGCCCCACCTCCTTCAAAAAAATCTTGCTTTTACTTTGGGAATTTCCTGATCTTTATTTAATCAATTTCTCCATGAGGAAAGAAAACAGACCTTCCTTAAAGAATTTTGTCTCTTTTCAGAAGTGGATTTTTTTTTCTCTTGACCTTGCAAGAAGTCTGTGACCCCTCTTTCTGTTAATATTAGTTTTACTCTTGGGAGTAGGGATCTTGCATTGGAGATTTCCATTTTGGAAAAGAAGCCAAGTTGCTTATCTCCTGGCTCTGCATCTGTAGAGATTCTTGCTTTACTTGATCTTTCTTTCCATCACAAGCTGAATGCTGCATCTCTTCTGATTAAGGGAGTGTTGGCTTCATATCTCATACCTCTCTAAACACTTTCTTAAAAAATACAGTGATAGGTTCAGTTGCATGCACGCATTCAGCAGTGGAAGTGATATTAAAATGTAGCAGTTTGGTAATTGGGCAGAGACTATTCTGAATGTGTTTAGGTTGTTTTGTAGCTATGAATATGAAGAGCCAGTAAAGGTCCTGCCTTTCACTCCCTCTCATGGTCAGAGCCCTTCAAGGTCATATCCGTTTATTTTCCTGAAGGTTTTTCATTGGTCATTTTTACTTTATCAGCTTAGAAATATTGCTCATTAATGTTTGTGCATAAGACCGTGATACCCCTTCTGCATTTGGGACAGCTGCAGAGATAGGGGAGGGCCCTACCCTGCATCATCACAGCTGTTCTGCGCATGAGGCATCTCAGAGGGAAGCTGTCGTGATGCTGCTCTGAGCTAGTACTCTTTTCTGCCTTACGAAAGATCAAACTCCATCGGTTACTTTTCAGCTTGTTTTTGGCGTTGATTTTGCAGTGTAATCATGTTTTTAAATCTCTTGGCCCTTCGTGTGCCTTGGGTCGCTTCCTGATGTGAAACTGCGAAGGAGTTATGTGAAACGTCATGTTTGAAAAACGCTTTGAAGATGAAAAGCTCTCCTGTAGGCTTTTATTGTCACCGGAGGCAAAGTGAGCCGCAGCGACTCAATGTTGGGCCCTTCATTTCCCAAGAGGTGGCTCTGTTCTGAAGAGTGTCTATTATCGATGGGCTGGAGACAAAATTACCTTATCTCAGGTTTGAATATAAATAAATTAACAAGCTTCCGGCTCTGAGATTGTTTTCTTGAGCTGTTTGAAAAACAGCAGAGAAAATTATGGTACTTGCTTGGATCTGCACTTAGCTTGTGTTTAAAGTAGCACTAATGTATTTAATATGTTAGGCTTCTACTACTGAAAGTCAAAGAGCAGGATTTTGCCATAGATCACCTTTCTTGTTCTCCAGCTAGAATCTGTTTCAATATGGGAATAAGAAAAGAATGTCACCGGCATTCAGAAATGGTGATATTTCAGGAGATTTTTCACATGCTTGACCTACTATACGTAAAGGAGGAAAAAAAAAAAAAAGGAAAAACATTAATGATGCTTTCAATATTTCTTGAAATATTTTCATGGCCAGCCCATATCTGCATCCCAAACAAGCAGTAGGCGGCCGTGGCGGAGAAGGCAGAGAGCCGTGCGGCGGGTTCCCGAAAAACCCCCAAAGGCTTTTACCCGGAATAACAAAGCTTTGTTGAAGGATCGTGGGCTCAAAATACTCCTAGTAATACTGTCGTACAGTGTTGCTTTGCTCAAGGATTAGGGATCTTTTCCCCCCCAGACTTCAGTTAAATGTTCATCTATTACCAACCACTGTGTCAGGGGAGACACACAACTAATCCTGCTGTCCATGCTGCCGGTAAGGATATATTCAACATTGGGGTGCAGCACTCGACAAATATTCTGACTTATTGACACAACAGCACTGATCAGAACTAAAGAAGCTGCTCCAATCAATTGCTGAATAGCCTATTGGAGCAGTTGTGTTTGGCAGCGAATATTCCGGTCATTTATCTCGACGTGGACAAAACGTAAATGCTACAGAAAGCTTAAGCATTACAGCCAGATAATATCCTTGCTGAATAGCTTGATTCTTCCGTTGCCTTTTGGGGAATGGGGACAATTTGTCTGTAATTCAGTTGGAACGAAAGCTTATGAAGCAACTGACAAAAAACGCCTATGAGGAGATTCATCATTTCACCATGCGGAGCAATAAATAGTTGCATCATTTCAGCAAATTGCAGTTTATGCCTGGGAGGTGGTGGATCTTTTTCAAGAAAACCTGTCATCTCTATAGAGAAACAGAGAACTGTGTCAGATTGTAACAATTGCTGGTTTCGTGTCTGCTTGTTTGTGTGTGTTCGTTTAATAATAGCTATAGTAGATACTTGTAAATATTTCCTCACTTTCATGTGATTGCTGCTAAAGAATGTTGCAATTTAACTTTTTGGACAACCGTTTCATATTTCCAAGGCTGCAAATTTTTGGTAATTTGGAAGATAAAATTGCTTGACACTGAAAATCTGATATCTCCTTCTGTTTTTGATCTGGAACTTGGGGTTTTGAACTTGTCTTTGCTTATTTATTTATTTTTCCAATTCCATTTAGTGATAGTCCCAACGCTGTCCACGAGGTGGAAAAATGGTTGCCACGACTGCACTCAGTTGTCATAGGACCTGGCTTAGGTAGAGATGATACTCTGCTTGAGAATGCTAAGGTAATGTATGTACATACTAATATTTTATTCTGTGCCTTTATTTTGAATGTTATCCACCAATTTCACATATTTTATGGGATTAAGCTAATGTTTTTTATTTCTGTTGATGAATAATAGATTTAATAAAATCATTGCAGTATATTTGCTTGATTGAAAGGAATCTCTACAGTAAAATAGTTGTTTTATAAATGATTGGCACCTACTTTCCGATTTTTGTTGTTGTTGTTATTACGTGTGATTAGCGTTAATTGGAGAAACTGTAATTTAAAGGGATATTTTTAATTGGATGTTGTTGACTGAAATTGATGATTTCAGCCATGGTCTTCACTATTAAAATTCAGAATAAGACTTGAAGTTCTGGCAGCCATGTGGTTGTTTGGATTTGCTTCTGTTCTGATTGTGAAAGTTGCTAATGAAGAAATAGATGTTGGCATCTCTAGATAAGGAGCTCTGTGTTTTCTTAGGTGATGAGCACCTGTGGTATAAAAATATAGAGATGAATTTGAGTTCCTAATTTTAGGAAGTCTATTTGGTAAATCCAGTCAGGAGAGGTGCTAAAGAACAAAGACTCTGTCCCCTTGCAATAGTAAATAATACTGTTGGTTATTAAGTGTTAGCGGTTTCAGCTCTGCATAAAGAAGTAATTCTGTTTTTTTCTCAAGCCTCAATAGACAACTGGAAACAGGACCTTAGATAGCTCTGTACTCTGAATAATATGCACTTATAGTCTTCCTAGTGTTGCTACTGACATATCTTTGTACAGTCAAAATAAATGCTTCAATTTAAGATCAGGTTTTACTCGTTTACTCATGGTACATTTTTTTTTCTGTGTTTTTTTTTTTCCTAGATGAATTTTTGAGTTAATAGTGGTGTGGTAATAAATGTAATTAATAGAATTTACAGCAATGTTGACAGTCACATAGGAAAATAACAAAGTAGAAGAGGTAAGAGGTGACATTATCCAAGAAGTTCAGAATGCTTTAGGAGCTATGGATGGCTTTTTGGCTAGGCTTTAGTTAGAAAAAGTTGCTAGTCGAGGGAGTGATTTTTTTCTTTCCCCTTTTTTTTTAATATTTAAAATATTGCCTAATGTGAATCTTGGTTTTCAAAAGATCTGTCTGTATACTTACTCATGTTTAAGAAATACCTAGAAGAGTCCTTGATTTCCTCCTTCTCCCCTGCATTACTAAAAATAATCCTGCTTTTTGAATGAGTAACAGAAAATATTTTTACTTCAGCCTGGCTAGCCTATACAAGCTTTTCTGAAATTCAAGAACTAACCCACCCAGTGAAGACAAGGCATTTGGAAGTCACTTCATGCTAAAACTTAAGGCTAACTTATAAGAACTGTAGGTCTGACCTTGTTAATTTTTGTCATATTAAAGTGTTTTGCTCTCATTGTAGATATTTTTATTTAGATGTTCATTAGTTACACAGTACTTTTTAGAAATCCAACAGATACAATCTTATAAAAAGTTAATGTAGTGAATACTATACCTAACAGAGTAAAAGCCGTACTGTGCTAACTTGGGTACAGGAGCACATTAAAAAAGGCATTACATGTTTTTTTCATCACTTTTTCTTGATTATTCTGTGAGAATCTTCCTCTTTCTCTGATTTCTTTTTGGTTTGTCGTTCTCGCTTGGGCTCGTTTAAACTCCCCATCCAGAAGCTTTGACAAGCGCAGATAGCTGGGGACAGGTGAACCCTGGTTGTCTGCCCAAGGAGGGCTGGTATTCCTCTGTACTGAGGAAAGGCTGCATCTCTCTCTTGCTTCTGTGGTGATTTTTAAACATTGTAAAACTTCAGGAAGGAAAGCAAGTGGTGATAGCATTGCTATTTCAAACTTGTATAGGGGAATGACTTGTTCTGTATATCTAGTTCATGTAATTATATAATTATCTATGCCTATATTTATGTAATTTTGTTTTCCCTTTAAGTTAGCCTCAGCAGGCTGTCACGTGAGTGCAGGGCTGGTGTGGATTGGTGTCTGCTTTCCAGCTAGAGCTCTGCATGAACCTGGTGGGACGATGGGCGAGAGCTGCCCCTCTGCCCCTGCTGCTTCGTGCTCTGCTGTGGCTAGAGCTCTGCATGAACCTGGCGGGACGATGGGCGAGAGCTGCCCCTGCTGCTTCGTGCTCTGCTGTAGCCCTGATCCTGTTCTGAGTTGGGTCTCGTCATTACTCTGCCAGGACATTGCCAGGGAAGGTGCTTGTCCAGCAGCCTGATGGAAAAGCAGCAGTGGGGGTGGTTTTGTGATTTCCCTGAGAGGGTAGTGATACTCTCTAACTACGAACTTTCTGGCTTCCTGTGAATGTTTGTTTTTGCATGTAATTCCAAGCCGTGTTACAAGAAGCCACTTTGAAAGCCGCATCCCCCTGTCCTGTGCCACATGTGCGAGTCGCGCTCCACACAGAAGCCCTGTCACCCGCGTGAGGTCAGTCGCTCTGTCGGGGCTTCGCAGCTGTGAAATATATCACAGGAGCAGGAGATGCGGCTTGTTGGAGCTGTGCAGCTGGATCCTGTGCAGATAGGGCAGCTCTGGGCTTGGCTCTGATTAGACCTTCCAGCCTGGGAGCGAATAAGCAGCCCAAACTACTCCCACAGAATGGAAAGGAACAAAACATATTTCTGCTGTACTTATTGGCTCCGGACTGTACGTACTGAGGTGTCTGCTCGCTGGTCTGCTGCAGTCTGCCAAAATGTGGTCACCACAGCTGGTGCGGAACTTGGCTCCCGTAACCATTTCCTTGTAGGCACCACCGAGTCATCCGATTTTTGCTTTGAGTGTCCGTGGTTGATTTTGCCCACAAGATAAAAGCCACATTAACTAAGTTCACCTCAGAGTTTGTATCCGGCCGGTGGTGATCTAGACTCATCCAGGAAAGAGTTTAGCTGCCACACTGAGGCAAGGCAGCTCAAGCTATTTTCTTCCTGAATCTATTCAGCTATTTTCCCTTTCTCACTTTCTTACTCTTATTTGTTCGTTTGTTTGTTGTAAACAGCAATACTAGGTTCCTACTATATCTCGCTACTATATCTCGCTTCGCTCAACCATTCCAGGGCTATTCATGCTTCAGATCTTATTCTAATCTGATTTTTCCTGTAACCTGAGATTTGGAACTAGAAGAATTCTCACCTGCACTGTCAAGAGCCATTCCTCGGTTTTATGAGAGCCAAATTCCTGTCCTGCAGCGTGATGGATGAATGCTCTCCTGCAAGCTCTTTGGAAAGGGATATGTTACTCCTTGCATAGCCCTTTGGAAGAGCAGGCAGAATGCAGCCTAAGGCCTGGGATGTGCCCATTCTGCCTGCTGTGGCCCTTCTCCTCCCTTACGGAATTACAGACTTAGCTACATCCCATGTTGGTTTCCAACCTCTTGCTGGAAACTTTCCATTGTCCTGGTTTGGAGGCTACAAGGGGCAGGGGGGTCTTGCCCCTTTTTCTGCTGCTGAATTTGGTGAATCTTTGTTGAGTACGTAACTGGCTCGATGGACAGATACAGAATTTATGGTCAGACAGTAGCATGATCATTGGGGTCAGAAAGAAGAAAAAATCATTCATCTTTCTGAAAATTCCTATCCTTAATGAAGCAAGATGTTGAGAGTGGCACCTCCTTCGCAAGCCCCCCGGGTTCTTGGACTCTCTGAGCCCAGGGCTCTGCCCCTCCAGCCTCGCTGCTTCGTCTTGCAGGAGCAGTGCTGGATGGCTGTCTGGCGTGCTCACGTCCTCTCCTAAAGCAGAGGTAATGAGGTAATTAATAGCAAGAAGGGCTCTTTGCAGCTCGGATTACGCAGTAAAGTTGACTGTTTTCTCAAGACGCACACTTATTTCTCTCAATTATTAGTCCTTGTCTTCGCTCCAAGATGACCTGAATTCCAGCCTGGGCTGCTCTTGTGATTGAGGCCCTGCTTGACCCTTCTTTCTCCTCGTTGCCTTTAGTAGAAAAAAAAGGTCTGTTTCTTTTCCTGCTCCTCCAAACCCAACTGTCCTGGAACTTCTGAGGCACTCAGTCAGGTTGTGTTTTTCCCATAGAGATCCCTTGTGGAGGACAATTTCAGAAACCTTATCTTCCACCCCTGTTGAAGCATTAAGTATTTGATGTTGTGGTAGGCTTGCAAGGAAAATCCCTGGCAGTGGTTACTTGGAAAGGATGGGAAGTGCTTGGGCCATTGACACAGATCACCTCTATATAACCATATAATGTGCCTGAGGAGAGAGCATGAGCAGCCTCTTTTTGTTTCAGATGAGCTCTCTGTTTCATCTCTCCTTGAGGTATCAGCCTTTGAGCTTGCTTTGGAAATTTGCACCCCCCATCCTTCAGACCTCCTGCATTCAGGATATAGGCAACGCTTCACAGCTTAAAAAAAAAAAAAAAAAAAGTAAGTTCCAGAAGCCCAGTACACCATCTGCATCAGCTTGTACAGCCTACAGATTGCAGAGCTACCTTTTGTCGTCAGAGCATGTGCTGTTAATATTAAATCTGCCTCTCAGGGCTTGGAGGAGCATTTTCTTCTTGCCATGTGAGCAGCCACCCTTGGTTGCATTTGTACCAAACGTGAGGTGATGCAGGATGTCCAAGAGGCTTCCCAGGGTAATCACAGAAATCCTATTTCTGTTTTTGACACCTGTGACCAGCGGGATGGATATGAACAACAGGGTGTGTTATTGTTCGGGATCACTCAGTTGTAAGCGATCACGTGCACTCAGGACAGCATGAAGCTGTTTACCCAAAAACCATGGTTTTTTTTGAGGTCTATAGGTCACATGTACGTTGCTTTCTGCCTTGCTGCCCGCCCTCCAAGGAGGTCCCTGGGGATTCTTGTTACTGGTGTTCTGCAGCTGAAATAGCCCCACTTGCTGCTCTCAGCCCTGGGAGGTGGGAGGAGGGATCTGTGAGTGACCCTGCAGAGGCAGGAACGGGGGGCATGGATGTGCATCCGTCGGGCACATGCACATGTGGGCTGCGTGGTTCTGTACCGCCAAGGTCAGGGCATGCAGCACAGGTGGGATCTAAGGAAAAAGCCCTCTCGCTAGCCAGGCCTCCTTGCTCTCGCACCGCCTCACAAGACTAGTTGTGAACATGCTAAGAACTGTTGGTGTTCTGGGGCGCTCTCACAAACGTCCTGATTAGAAAAGTAGTGTTTGAAAATATGCCAACAGGATCTTCAGTAGAGGTTTATACAGCTTGCAAGCAGATTTTTTTTTTTATCATAGGTAATGGGTCTGGATGAAAATCATTCTTGATGAAGCTGGATGTTTATATGCTATTGGAGTGCAGGTTTATGTTGTTTAACTTTATTTTGATACTTGAAGGCATTTGTGAGCAAAATGCTGGAACTGGGTACCTTTTCAGCTCTCGTGAGCATCATTCAGCTAGAAATCATAAAAATAAATTGGTGAGCATAATTTATGAGGTTAATATTAAATTTATGTTTACTTCAACTTAAGATAAAATGCCTACATCTTATCATAAGCCAAATCTGTCATTAACATAATTGACTATAAGTTGGAAAGGTTTTAAGCTTGCTCTGTGCACCTGTTTAGATTTAGGGTTCTCACTGTGAATGGTAATAAACAGGGTTATTGCTCTAACTGGATTTGGATGGGTTTAGAATGCAAGTGTCTAAGTGTATCTTTCTGGATGATGTAGATTTGTACATGGATTTGGGAGGATAACCAAAAAGAATGGCTTTTTTTTTAATGCATAACCAGGGAAGTATTTCTGAGGCTTCTGCTCTACTCTTCTTGTGATTCTTTGAGTTCCGGCATTCGTCTGCATTATGTCACTTCCTCTTTAAGAATATGGTTGAGGCTGATACTAAGAAACCGTTATCTGCCCTTTTTCTGCAAATTTGTCAGGAGATGATCTGCTCTGAGTTCAAAGAGGGGATCTGCAAGAGGATCATGCTCACCTTTTTTTTTTTTTTTATGTGTAACAGAACTGTTCTGAGTAGCTGCACTGCACTGCTTTCAGCTTCACTGGTTGTAACAGCAGCTTTTAATATTTCCTAAAGCACCTGATGAACCTGGGAGCGTAGAGGGGCTCTTCAGTCAGATTCTCTTCTTGCCTGGCTTAGGTGAAGTATTTTCATGTGCACCTGCAAACTGTTTTTGTAAAACAAGGTGTAGTACACGGTGCTAAATTTAAAGTACAAAAGCTCTAGTTACATTGGATACTGTGCAGACTATGAGGTACAGAAGCATTTGTTTGAAATAAAGGATATTCTGCTGTTATGTGACTTTCAATCAAAATTTCAGAGTGGTGATCAGTGGTGATCAGTGATCAGAGATCAGTGGTGATTAACTGCTGTTAATCATTTCTTATGTGAGGTTTGAGAGGGGAGTGGAGCGATTAATGAGCCAGTGATAGTTATGCATACAGGAATATATGAAGTAAAACTGAGGCAATTTTAGGTTAGTTAACAGGTGACTTAGGTAAATCTTGTCCACAAAGTGAGAATTTGCCTGTCGTTGCTGGGTTTTGAAGGAATCATGGTTTCTTGGGTCAGTTTGTGAGAATTAATGAAGGCAAAGGCAGTACCTCTCCCAGTAGACTGTATTTTTCCATCATTAGGTGGAAAACAGTTATTACAAAGATGATTCAAATTAGAAGAATCTCAAACAGCCGAACTGCATTTTAATGCGCTGAACAGCCTTCTGCACCAGATGTAGTCTGTTTGGGGAACATATCTCTATTCCCACCCTACCCAACTGTAGCCTTAAGTACAGCCTGGACTTAATATATTTGCCTACCTCTAGCTGTGCAAGATTACAGATTTCTGCTTGCCTAGCACATCTTCCCAGCCCAGAGCTGCATCCTGACCTACATGCAGCTGTGTCTGTGCTAACTCTGCATTTACCTATGGATTTAACTATGGATTCAGGATTTCTGGATGAAAGCAGGAGCCGTATGGGAGATAGTAGCAATTATAGATTGTTTTCAGCAGCAGTTTCTCACCCCCTGAGGGTCAGCAGCAGCTTCCAGGAGGGGCTTCCACTCCTTTCTGATCATTTAAGGGGGTCTGTGTATAACCCGTGCAAGGCTACACACCTCTGGGTGTCTGCACCAGCCCAGGGCTGAGTGGCTGTTGCTGCCCCCAGTGTCCAGCTTAGTTGGCTCAGGACCATGGGGCAGCCCAGATCAGGAGCAGATGCTGAAGCACTGAAGCTGAACTACAGTAGCAATCACCTTAATATAGCCAGTGTGACAGAAATAGTAATGGAGCTTGGTTTGCGAGTGGTGCTTCCCTGACACTGTGTGAATAAAGGCATGGGGTGTCACTGGCAGGGCAGATAGTGCCCAGGGAGGCCTGGCAGTTGCCTCTGGAAGGACAAGGATACTACTCTCCTAGAAATATGGTTATAAATAAGCTGTCTGTGTTTGAACTGTTCTATAAAGCGCCTCCCCTTAACAGTCTTCCTAAGACGCTGTATCTTAACTTGAGAACATTTAGCAGAAGATTGAACTACATAATTGAAAATGTGAAAATGAATTAGTGTTCTGGGACAGATGTTGCTTTATATTCTGCTATTGTGGTTTTCTATCTATTTCATTAAAATTCTCTCTTTTATTAAAAGCACTGGCTGTAATTTCCCGGTGGTTCTTTTTGTAAATACTGAATGCTAAGGCTGTTGTGTAGCAGGGCCAATTTATCGTTCAAAACACAAACTGTGATACAACTAGGAACATACTGAAAATCACTGAATCCTCCTGCTGCCAATCCATGCCTAATTAAAAGCTAAAAAAGTGCTCTTAAGGTGGTCATTACACATAGGCCGCCTGCAGCTGGCGGGGCTGGGTGGACAAGCCCAGCTTGAGCGCAGAGCTTGGCTTATGCAGGAGCCTGGGGATGCTCACATGGGGCACTAACCAATTTCTGCTCCTTGCGACCTTAGGGTGGCCACTCTATGAAGGCTTCATTGCTGATCAGATGTCCTCTGCTCCTTGCAACCTTAGGGTGGCCACTCTGAAGGCTTCATTGCTGATCAGATGTCCTTGGATAGCAGTTCCTAGCGTAATACCATGTACAGTGCCCCAAGAAGATGTTCCTCTCTCCCACTCCTGTTCCAGCAGGCAGTTTCTTGCATCAGGTCATCCCTGCCCCTTCCGTTCCTCTGCACCCTGCCAGGGAAACACTGCGAGAGCCCTGGATGTCGGTGTTAGGGCGGCACACGGGAACGTTGTGTTTCACAGCGAGACTGTGGTCTGTCTGCTGCAGAAGCTGTCGTGCTTTTCTGCGCTGCTGTGCCACCTTTCAGCACTAACTTGTGTCTTCATTCCTTGAAGCGTTTTGCTCCTGAGTTCATTTCTAACCTGAATGATTCTGATTTCATGTGCGTGTGCTCTTGGGTTTTTTCTTTCTTTTACTTAAAAAAAAAAAAGTTTGGCTAGTCTCTTTGTCTCTTTAATAATTCCTGTGTGAAAGTTGGGACAGCAAACACAGATTTCTATTAAAATTAACACATTGCATTTCGAGGAATCGCTTCAATTATAAATAATTAATTAAAAACCAAATTATTTACCCTTACACTATAATTTTTCTCTATTATAGTTACAATAAAATTGGCTATCTTTGCTCAGATGCAACTCTGCTTTCTTTTGTGACACAACTTCTTTCTTAGTTCTTACTGAGTAGATTCCTTGCATTGTATTCCAGGATGTGCAGTCACAGAGCAAAGAATTTCAGGGAATTTTCTGTTTCATGAGCAGTACAAATGTAGGTTCAGGCTAATTTTATCCCTTCTGACTCTGTCTCTTCAGTTGCCCCAACAAAAGTTGCAATTCTCAACACATAATTTTGGACATTCGTAAATGTTGAGTGTTTATTTGATGTCCCTAACAAGCATTCACCCTGTAGGAAGTTTTCCCATGTTGCCCAGTAGTTACGGTGCATTCACAGCATGTGCAAATCACAGGTAATTTCCTTTTCATCTTAATTGCCGTAGGACCTTGAACTTGGGTCTCCAGTGTGTTAGCGGAGGAGAATTTGCCAGAGGAAGGGTCTGAATTTCCATCTCGGATAACGTGTCTAACCCATGTGGCTGTAGGTCCTGAGGTTGGAGCACAGGGGCTCCTCCTCACTCATTCCCTGCTGTGTGGCTGCCGCCAAGGTTGCCTGGAGAGTCTGGTCCTTCCTTTCTGGATGTCCTTGAGTGCTCCTGAGCTGAGTGAAGCAAGTGGAAGAATTCCTGCCTCCGTGAGCCAAGCGGAGCTTTTCCTGTCACAGTGTGATGTGTTCCGGGCAGAGGAGGGCGGTGCGTAGGAATATGCTGGAGCTGGGAGCATCCAAAGTGTTAATAGTTGAGCGGTCTTTGAAGGGAAGGAACTGTGTCTTGGTTTTGTCGTGGATAGAGTTCATATATGTTGCTATCTGGCTTGGTGTTTTGGTGTTTGAAAACCCACCTTAACTTTGGATTTCAGGATTTTTCTTTAATAAAGCTTTAAAGTATCTTTAAATTGTCAATGTTCTCTTCTAAGCCTTTTCCCATATAAGTAAGTTTTGCGGGGGGTAGAACTGAACACACTTTGGTGTGAAAGCAGAGCTTATCTCAACTGCATTGATGGTATAATTAACAAAGGTTCTTGCATGTAGCGACTACAAGTAATAAGAGAGGAAAGTGTGGACATACAGATTCAACTAAAAGTTAATTTTTGTGCTTTCCAGAAACAAAATACCCTGCAAAGACATTGAATCCAGTATTGCTGTTAGCATATCCTACTATTCCAATATTTTTTTTTCAAGGAAATTCTGGGAATAACAGCGAGTTTAAAAGTGGAAGTTACCTTGCCCAGCTCTGGGTCTCCAAGAACGAAGCCGTAAGTTGTCTCAGATCCTCTGTGGTTACTGCACAGAGACTCAGCCCCTCCTAGGAGAGGTGCCCAGCCCCGTGGGGAGGTTTCACCCTCCCAGCGTGAGACATTTGGCCCTTAAATGGCAGCAGGTGAGATGAATCCTCACTCAAGCAATAGGAGGCCAAGGCTCTTTTCCACTAGGTCTTATCGTAAGGGGACTTTCTTACCCCTGTTGTTGCTTTATTTTGCTTACTAGATTACTACACAGGTGTAGTATACACATGCACAACCCTGGAACTTCCTCTCTTAAGAGCCTTGTCTGTCTCCAGGTAATTTCTCTCCTGGGTCAGGGAATGAGGAGGAAAGGAAAATGCTTGTTTTTTTTTGTTTTGCTTTGGCTCAAAAGGGAGGTTTCTAAATACGATAAAGGACTTTGTATCCTCTCGTTGTTTGTTTTATAAGAGGAAAGAGAAGCAAAGATCACTTCAGTAGGTTAGATTAGAATTTGGTACCTCAGAGACTTGCTGCACAATACAAGTTTGCCAGTAAGTCTTGCTTAGCAAGATGAAATTTCTCTTCAAAGCAGAGGTCAAATGTTTCTCTGAGAGTTGCGGAGACCATAGTAGAGAAGAGGGGACTCAAAGCATTGCTGGGAAGAAGGGCCTTATTTCTCTAGAGTGTGGCAGAGATATAGCTTTTCAGAGGCTGTTTACCTTTATTTGTACTTTTAGGCTTTGTAACTTCTGCCTTGTTTTCGCATTTTTTAATGCATACGTTATTTTGTGGCTAATGGTTTTTCAGAATTTATTGATAAAGCCGTTTGCTGGGTATATACTTATGTATATGTCTGTGTGTGTGCATGTATATGTATATGTGTATGTGTAGAAAAATACTGAAATTCTAACCAATAATCAGGATGACAATTATGAGTTAAAATGAGAAGATAAATAGATGGGTAGCAACAGCCCAAATGTAACTGCTTCAGAAACAGCACACTGAAGCAAAATAATTCACTGGATTAATATAAGGAAGTTAAGAGAATAGTTTGGAAGGGTTACGAACATTTGAGATACGTTGTTTGCCATCAACCTTTATTATGGAATAAGAAGAGGATTTTTTTTCATTTAAAAAATGAACTATTATGAAAGATGACGTTAAGAGAATAAACTGAAGATTCAAACTAATGAGAAGTCGGGCAGTAATCATTTTAAGCATACTGGAGGAGTTTGCTGCTAATGTACAAAAAAAGTTCTGTTTGATAAAATCTGGTTATAAGACTTGGTTGCAGAAAGTGATATTTTGTGCTCTCAGAAATTGAGGCGTGATCTGAATGCCTCCTTCACGTGCTATCTTTGACGTCCTCTGGACCTCAAAGCCAGATGGATACCATATCCGAAAAGCTGAGTAGATTTCAAAATGCTTGGACCTCTGGATGGATAACTTTCATCTGCACAGGGGAAGGAGATGTAAACCTGTGTGATAGGCCCACTGCCTTGATTCTTAGTTACCAGGTGGCTCAAATTAAACATAATTGCTAATGAATTTAGTGCAATGGAGATAAATCAGTAATATTTCTCTGAAGGGAAACTAAGATGACAGGTCTGTGCAGATAAATAATGAATAAGGAAATGACTGTCTCATAGATTTCTTAAAATCTTCGAAAGGAAAGCTGTTTATTTTTAATATGGCAAAACTAAGTCTACGTTTATTTTAAGATTCCATCCTTGCACTGCAGTTAAATGTTCTTATTCATAAATCTGAATAATGTAGTAGTGACTGAATGGTGTGAGTTGTGTAAAACTTGCTGTTGTTCAGAATTACTTAAGCTGCTGAATATAAAAGGTAACTTGTGCTGCTCCGTGGGAATGCCCAGAGCGGGAGGCACCCGGCACCGTGTGACGTGTAGCCCAGGCTGACAGGAGCCCAAATGCCTGTGCACAACAGAAAGGTTTGCAGTCCTGAGGGACCTCTCATCTAGCTCCAGCTGAGTACTGGGAGGAGAAGCCCTCTGCTTGTTGCTGTGGGCAGCACTGCAGTCTCGCGTGTACCGTGTGCACTCGGTGCCCACACAAACACAACGAGCTGGAGTTGAAGCGTGCGGCGCGGTCAGAATGGAAGGGAAGGGTTCCGACTGCAGTGGGAAAAATCAGAATCGTGTGGGAATGAGTTAGTGAGGATGTGTACATTCCATGATGAATGATTTGAAGGAGGCAAGGCGGAGAGCGTTACTCTTGTCCACAGTGCAAGAACAGAGATATATTCAGTACTCTGAAAATTAATTAAAACCATGTGATAGCTAATCCAAAGAGCTTAATAGCTTTGAAAAATAATTCAGCTTTTAGATGGAACACATATTCTGTTATCATAGACAGGAAAAAAAAGAATGATACTCTCCATCTTAAAATATAGAAATTTGTAAACATTGAAAAAGCTTGAATATCAGTTACAGCTCATTTTAAAAAAAAAGAAAAAAAAAGTGCATTAGTCATTGTTGCTGTTCAGTTAGGAGAAAAACAAAAGCAAAGAGTCTGCTGACAGATACTGCTCACTAAAAGCAAACTTTGCAAAAGTCTGTACTCTGGATTTTTTGGGGTTTGTTTTGTAGGTGTAAAACCTCCAGCATCACGCTGAAATGACGTGTTGTGTTCTCCTGGTCTCAGGATGCATGCACAGGAATGCAAATGTAGTATTGGGGCTATCATAGAAAAGCAACTGAAACTTGTACTGTTGTTATTGGTAGATTTCTACCATGATATTTATTTGGATTTTCTCTTTTTTAATTGGAGGTATGTGTGTTTGCTGTATATTGCTTGCACTCACATCGCATGACTCCCATAGCAGGAAGAGTGAGTTAGATTATTTTCATGATGTGAATCAACAAGGTGTCAGGTGTAGAAACACTATTCACATTAAACCAGGAAGAGCGCAATGTAACTGTAAAATTACCAGATGATATGGAAATATCTTCTGGTACTCTGCAGTATGCAAAAGATCTGTTTATTTTATTTTGAAAAAAAAAAAAGACTAGATTTGTTGTAGAGTTCCCTTTTGATAAGAAGAAAAGGCTAGATTTCTCCTGGACCTTCTGAGAGTTAAATTAGCAAACATCTTAGTTATCTTTATTTCTTGCAGGGTATTATAGAAAAAGCGAAGATCAAAGGAATTCCAATCATTATTGATGCTGTAAGTACTTTTTTGGTTAATTCAGTAATTTGTCATTTAAGAATCTATTTAGTAAATGTTTGTCTTACTGGTTTTTGCAGGATGGACTGTGGCTCATTTCCCAGCAGCCTTCTCTTATTCAAGGCTACCAGAGAGCTATTCTGACTCCAAACTACATGGAGTTTAGCAGACTATATGAAGCCATGGTGAGCTATTTTCCTTTTTGATGGTTAAAACATGCAAAATTAATCTTGTAGTCTTTAAAAGTAAACGTCTTTTTGCTAGGTTAAATATTATATGCTGTTTCTTATATCTGAGAGAAACATTGCATAGGTTTTGATTCCATGAGATAATTGCCACCACAGCAGTGCACATTCTTAAATTGAGCTCTTTTTAAAAAGACCCTTTCTTAAGCTTTTTTGGCATTTCAGAATGAGTATAGTATAAAAATAGCAGGACAGAGAGATGGCAATACTTTCTGTTTTTTGCTCACAGAAGTCACATGTGTTGGATTATTTTGTTCTAGTAGTAAAATATGTTCTGTGTCTGGAATTCTTGTGTTGTAGCTTAGAGACCCTGTAGACAGTAGTGATCATCATGGATGTGTGTTAAGACTCAGCCAAGCCATGGGGAATTTGACAGTGGTTCAAAAGGGAGAACGAGATCTAATTTCAGATGGAGAGAAAGGTAAGTGAAGCCTTTGCTTTCAGCAGTGTGCTGGTTTTGTTTGTTTGCCTTCTCTTGTTCAATGGTTGGACTGTAAGCGCACTGTGTAGTAGTAACTGGTTGACTGTATTCCCCTGGAAATGGAAGGGAAGGTTCTCTTTGCGGATAACCTTCAGGTGCTCTGTGTAAGGTGATATTTTAAAAGGGCATTAAGTGTAGCTTGTTTTGTTTGATGAAAAAATGTGCTTATTTCTCTTTTAAATGGCTATAATGTTTTTTACATTACTCAGGTACTGAGGGTTTTTGTGTGTGTGAACGTCTTAAAAATCCTTAGTTGAGAGGGTCTATGCAACTTGTTTTATTTGATGAAAAAATGTGGTTATTTCTCTTTTAAATTGCTATAATGTTTTTTACATTACACAAGTACTGAGGGTTTTTGTGTGTGTGTGAACGTCTTGAAAATCCTTAGTTGAGAGGGTCTATGCAAGTGCACATAGTATTGCTAAATTAATGGAGGATAGCACTGTTGTTTCACCATATGTTGCTGGTCTGAAAATGGAAGATGTCTAAAGGTTCATGGACTACTCAGTTCCTTGAGTATTGTCCATCACCATTGGGTTGCAGATTAGCATGTGTCTTGTACATTAGTCCTGGCAACTTTTCTTTTTAATTTAGCTATAGATTGCCATCTCTTAAAATGTTTGCTTGTAAGTATGGTGAAAGTGCACTTGAAAAAACTGGCCGTCTGTCAGAGGCCAACATCACTCACTCTGATCAGTGTAACAGGAATTCTTGAGTGCCCTCCTCCCATTTTGATACATGGTCTTGTTTCCCATAAGCAGCAGCTCTGCCCATAACTACTTAGAACACTAACATCTGACAAACATTTGTGCTACTTCAAAATTGTTTTGTGTCTGTGTCAATTTTACAATCTCTGGAGCCATGGGAGATTTTTATATAAACTAGAAAAATACCTGTAATACGGCAGGGAGTTTGTGCAGAGGCACCTTCCATGTGGCCCCTCAGCAGCACAGA
>NW_010577787.1:295689-331095 GCF_000705375.1 Tinamus guttatus
CCCCCGGCCCCCGGGGGGGGGGGGGGACGGTGCGACAGCCGCCCCGTGGGCTGTGCCGCCTGCGGAGCGCCCTGCCGGCGCCTGCGGTTCGGGTCTTCGGCCCCTGCTCTTGGCCTGCAGGGCTCCTGCTTTCCTGAAGGAAATTCGGGAAAATTGGAGAGCTTTAGATTGAGCACGGGATTCAGCGTATTTCCGCTCCTCTTTTGAGTGTTGTTGTTGTTCTTGAGGTGAATGTAGTGCCAGCACTGGCTGGAGACTGGAGAGAGCTGATACTCCTCCTCATTGTCTCTTGGCATGCAGGACCCAAAAACAGGGAGCAACTCCAGCTCTTTCCGTTCTGAAACTGGAAGCTCAGGTGTGGCACAAGTTTGATACAGGTTTTATGTGTGCTTTTTCAGCTTTTCATTGTTTTTTTTTTTTTCCTCTCAATTTTTGCCCTGCCTCTGTTCCGTTCTCATTTTGTTCTAGTTTAGTTAAGTAGGTGTTTGATTTGAAATATAAACAATTCTGCGCCTTCGGGCACTTGCACGATGTCCAACTAAGGTTACTTTCCTGTCTCTTACATTGGTTCTGTCATTAGCGTTTTTTTTCTGTCCTGGATTACAGATATTAAAGGCAACATTCTTGAGTCATAAAGGAGCAGTTGTTGGGTTTCATACAGGTTATAATGTCTGTTATAAATACTGGTTTTGGGGTTTGTGGTGCTTGTAAGAAAGTTAATTCCTGAGAAGTTTGTAGAAGTTAAAGACTTCAGCCTGCTTTGACAAAGATGTACTTTGAGTCCCACAGCAGAGCCTGTCCTGTTGCTCAATTTTTGAAATGTTCCTCAAATACAGAATTACCCTGAGAAAGGGATCCTGCTTTCTGCTTTGTGCTGCAACATCTTTCATGCCACTGACCTTGAAGTGTCTCAGGGGGTTTTCACTATTAACTTCTGCTTCTTTCCATCTGTTTGTTCTTTCAATCTAATGTCATTTGTTTTTCAGCTGAGACAACATTCATGATGATTCCTGTATGAGGGGAAGCTCAGATCATTGGATCAGGCCAATGTCCTCTGACACATAACTATGAAATGATCTGTGTCTGCTTATTACTTTTTTTTTTTTTTTAATGTCATCATCCGTCTGTAGCTTAAGCCTTGCCTTTTTTCAGGCATTTCCTGCTTGACCTCATGTACTTTTCGCACTAATACTGCAGTTAACTGCACTTTTAAACTGTCTCCCTAAGGAATATAAGGCATGCATAGTTTTGGAAAGAGTAAGTCTGAGTGCTCTACAGAAGAAGGAGCAATTGCAAGTTGGACTATGTAACTTTAAGGCTGTATGCTTGGCTGTTGTAGAAGGGAGGCTTTTTTGAGGATACAGGATTTTGTAGCAAGGAAAGCTGGGACTTGGTTTCTTTATAGTTTATAGTGGTTGTAGTGGTTATTTTCAAGTACTTACATTCACATGGCTGTAGGGAATTCAGTGGAATTAGTTTAGGACCAGGAAGGCTATAAAGCAATGTGATAGTGGGTTAAAAGTACAGGTGTTGGTGGATGATTCCCGTCAGCAGGGAGCTCTGTAATCTGAGCAAAATGGCACAACAAATTCTTTTTGAAAACTGAAGCTTAATTCAAATTAAAAATAAGACAGATTTTGTTTACAGTCAAAGAGATCAGCTACGAGAACAGCATGGCTCAGACTGGGAACAGATTCCCAAACTGTAAACTCTCTGAACACTTGTGAGGTTTGTTTTTGTAGAAGAGCAGATTAGATGAATGAAATAGTTGCTGATGGCTCTACCATCAGTATAGGATGACCTGTGTGGCCTCTGTGAAATCAGTAATAATGGTCTAATACAAAGGAGGCTTTTGTAAAATCTGTCTCAGTTTCAGGTATGACCTGCCAACTGCCCTGTAAACATAATCAGAAAGATTTTAAAAAGTTTTATATACTGTTTTTCTCTTTCCTTTTGCAATTTCACATTATAGCTTGGTCTACAGTTGTTGATTCCCTGTTCTACAAAGATGAGCTTCACCATGTTCTTGGTAGGTGATATCAGTGCCATCACTGACCAGGGTAGAAATGAGTACTCAGCCTATGAGTAAAAGGTAAGTCAGCTTTTATTCGCTATGACTCAGCTCTCTCAGGTTTTCTTTATATCATTCTTTGGAGAACTGGTCAATAATGAAGTGTGGTTATACAAATCTCAGTTCCTAACATTTTTAAAATTTGGTTAGGTCCTTGGAATAGGCTAGTTTTTATGTGTCTTTTAGCTTGTTTTTATTAAAGTGAGTTTTTTTTTTCATTTTCCCCCTAGCGGCTGTGTTTATCCTCTCCTCTCCCTTCCAAAAGGCAGTTTTCAGGGGTAACCAGCCAGCAGCCACCTTCAACTGCTTTTACCTGGAGCCAGGAGCCAAACGGAGCTTCTCTTCCCTTGCCCAGCTGCAGCTGTGGTCAAGAGAAGCAAAGAAGCAGCCGAGGGAGCGTCTGCTGCTGAATAGGGGGTAAAAAGCTGCCCGCTGCCATAAATCCCTAGGCAGTGCTTATAATTTCAACCTTTCATTCCCTCTGCAAATGGGGAGGAAGCTATTCAGTGCTTGCCATCGCCCTTCCCGGAGGGAAGCTGTCGTGGTGCCCGGTGCATCCTGCCTCTTTCCGGACGTACCGTCGGCTCCGTTGTGCGGACGGAGCGGGGCGGGCAGGTCGTGCGCCCCATCCACGGCGTCGCCCCGTTCCCGGCACTGCCCGGCCTTTTGTGTCTTCTGCGTCCTTTCTCATCCCCTTGGATAGGCTCTCGTACCTATCCAAGAAAAGAAAATGAGGTTTGGGTTATTCTCTTTCTGCTTTAGTTGCCTAATGGCTCACACTCAAGGACCTAGCTAAGTTTTAAAAGTGTGGTGAGGGAGTATAATATAACAGTATATGAAAGCCAACTTATATTTTCCATATCAGTTGAGTGATTTTTCCAACCCTCATATTGGCTTTGTTGTCTCATTGCACTCAGGTTCATGTTTCTGTCTGGGAGTCCATAGTCTCCAGCTGTCTAGTTTTCTGAACTAACTTGCAAAAGGAAAAAGATAAATTTCTACCAGTATGAGCAGCTCCTAGGTTAGGGATGTATATCCATACAAAGTATTAGTCGAGATCTGATAATGGTCTAAACCTGGATCTTCCATTTGATGAAGCAAAATGGTCCTTGACTGCAGTGCTACTTTGCATAAAAGTTGTAGTCCTAAGCCTTTTAATTAAAAAGAGATAATTTGCGGTGCTGAGGCATAGATGACGTTAGCCATGTACTCTAGCTCGATCACAGAATGGTTGCATCTTTCATGGATGGATCCTTGAGCGCTTGGGAGATGGATGAGTGTCATTAGTCCTGCTTTGTGGATGGAAGGAAACAAGTACAGAGAACCTGTGCAGGACATCCAAGGCTTAGGTATCAAAGCTTAATCTTCTCGCAGAACTTTATTAGTTTGCAGCCTCAATAAAAGTGTTATTTTGTTCAGGAGGCTTTTCCCTCTTTAGCATCAGCAGTATTAAGTGTTTAGTCTTACCCATATTTCACATTTTATGATCTAAATAGAAACATTCAAAATTAATCCGTTTTGTTTACTATTATGCACATTGCTAATCAAGAACATGTGGACATCTGTTCCCTTTTACAGTACATAGGCATTTGGTTTTCTGACTGTAATACATGTTTAGAAGCCAATTTAAAGAGAAGCCAGCAATTTCAGTTATGTATTTTTTTAAGCGTAAAATAGCCATGTGTCCTTCTTTTGGGTTTTGATCTGCCAGCACAGTTTACATTGGGATCTCCTTTGTTTTAAAACTTGCTGGTAGTGGCAGCAAAGCAGGATGTTGTGGTCTGAATGCTTCCCTGAATGCTAACACTCATGTTATCTCCAAGGCATGCTGAGAAGGGAGTGATGATCTTCTCTTTTATGACCTGAAATATGCTGGGCATAGAGCAACTAAATGACTTGTTCATAATTCCTCAAGAAGTCTGGGGCAGCGTTTGGACTGTTTAGTACATTATAACTGAGATTTCTTGAGTTTCCGCTTTCCAGAATTCTGGCACTATGATTAGGCTCTTTGTTTGTTTCTGTTTCATTTTGTTTCTGTGTCACTCATACTTAAGTGTAAGTTGGTTTAATGAACGTAGGTGACCAAGAAACCCAGGTGACACTTGCTGTTCTTCATCTGTCGTTTCCTGAGTGACCGTGTTTGTGCCTGAGCTGGCCGTTTCTTACAGTTTATGTAGGCTTTGGGGACAGCTGCTCAGGAGTTGTGTTTTGAGTTTTTGTTTGGCTTTTTTTTTTTTCCATTAAAAGCCTGACTGTTAACAGTACTCGGTTACTTTTTCGACTCATCACCTTGTGAAATAATGACATCAGATTTGCTTGCCAAGACCTATCAAAACCAAAGCAAAAGGAGCCGCCTCCGAGCGCTGCCCAGGCCATGCGAGTGGCACTGGCTGTGCCGCAGGCTCTTGAGGTCTCTCTGGTGAACTGGGTTGAACCTCTCCTTGCTTTTGGCAGGGATTGGTGTCAGCCTGCCTGACCCAGGGTGGCTCTGGTTGCTCTCTCCTTGTGGCCTTTTCTGTCTTAGCTCTTGCCCTGTTGCTCTGGATTCAGCCGCCTCCATCTCCTCAGCTCTCCTGGAATTTGAAAAGTCAAATTTTCAAGGCGTTTTGATTTAAATCATTACTTTAATGTGGTATTACCTTGCTGAGCAATGGACTGAGAGGTATTTCATCCTCATGTAAATACATCATTCTTCTTCCCAGAGGAAAGAAATCTGTCTGTTTGGCATCATCACTGACTACTGAGTCCTCCCTGTCTAGTAACGGTCCTGAAAAGGTGCCTCAGAGCAGCAAGGGAGGAGATGGACTGCCCAGCCCCTGCGGAGCCGCCTGGTGCAGCCAGCAGGTCCCGGGCGTCCCGTAGGGGATGCAGGGGTGGGAGAGCAGCTGGGTTTCATTGTCCTGGGAAAACGCTGGGAAAAGCATCACGGAGTCTTTGTCCTTCAGGGATTTGGCAGCGTGCCACTTTGTCTTGGTGGCTGTATGGAATTGCTCTTTTATTTTAAAAGGCCTTAACAGTGTCTGTTGTTCAGAGGAGGTTTCACTGCTCTTCACGCTGCCTGTTGCAGTGTCCATCATCCTTTTCTTTGGAGATGCTCTTTGAGGAACTGAGCCTCTGTGCGTTTTACCTTTCCGCTCCTTCTGGGGAGTTTCCTGGCCTCTGCGCGCAGTACAAAGATCTGCCTTTGTTGCTGCTGGTGAGGTAGCCTTGCACACATTTGAGACACACACACACAATACACACACGCACACAAACAAAAGAGCACTTTTTTGTGGCAGGGTTTTGTGGTTGGCCTAGTTTGAGGAGCTGTTGCTTTCCTTAGATGGTTCAAAACTGACGGGAAGGTTGTGGGGCTGCAGAATAGAGGCAGATGGTGCCATGCAGCTAATAAGCAGGGGCCTGTGCTCAGCCGTCACTCAGGAGGCCTCAAAGCTTTGAACAGAGAATTTCCATCCTGCCTCCTGCCAGGAGTTCAAGACCTCAAAGTGAAAATCCTGTGAGATACCATCTTCAAAGTAGCAGAATTAGAGGTAATTTCTCCAATGCATTCTATTTAAAAAAAAAAAAAAGACAAACCTTTTTTCAAATAGCTAACTGGGAAGAGCAGTGCACTTGTGAAATTTGGCATTAACTACCATTCACAGAGAGACACGTCTAGAATCTTAATTTGGAGGGGGGGAAGGGAGGGTGGCAGAGCAATGGGGAAAAGGAGCTGCTGGGATCCCGCCGTGGCGCCTGCTGCGCTCGCGGTGCCGGTGAATCTTCACCCTCCCAGGGGCAGCAGGAACGCTCGAGTGCCTGGGCCCATGAGGCAGCAGCTACTGCTGGGGGCTTGGTAGGAGACGGGCGAAGGACAGGCAGGCTCTCTGCCGCACTGGGTAACGAAAAAGCAGCAGTGAACTATGCAGGTGGGCTGGGAGCGGATTGACTGTCATCAGTCCTGCTTTGCGTCTTGCTTTTTAAGAAGGCTTACCTGCAGGCCCTTCATTTTTTCATGCCTACCCAAATGTCTTTGAATAAAAAGTAAGAATCCTATTCCCTCCATAACACCTGGGCTCCCCTCTTCATGTGCCTTGGAGCAGCCTCATCTAAGCCCCTTGAAAAAATTGGAGTAGAAGCCCTGGTCCCAAGACACTGCTCTCCTATTTGAAAGGATTGTTCGTGTGCTTGCAAACATGAGGGACCCGAGCAGCTGAGATGTTGAGGTTCACTACTACCACATCTTCCTTTCTGGTAGGAGAGAAAAATAAGCTTTTCTTCAAAGCCAGCAAGAGGGAACACTAAAGATGGATACAATGTGCTCACAAGAGAGTTTGGAGAAGGGTAGCAGAATTGATGCTGCTTTCTTTTTGTACGCTTTATTCCTCCCTATGACTTCGCCTCGGGCCTGTTGAGAGTGAAGGACAAGAGAGTTAAGTTTAGTGAAACCGTTTCCGTGTGCTTCACACTTTAAGCTCCACGAAGAGGTCAGTTTGAGCAAGAACCTTTGTGTAGTCGAAGTAGAAATGCAACATCTGATACTGTAGTCTAGCCTGTCCATGGTGATATTGCTGATGAAAACACATGTGTAATGATGACATCGCTCATAAGCAATTAAAATTACTTACTGCTTTTATAAGGCCCAAAGAAAACAGACAGCTTTCAGTAAGGTTTGATTCTGATGCATTTTTAGTTGTATTCTTTTGTGTTTGCTCTTTGTAAAACACCTTTTCTCATGTTTGTAAGCTCTGAAGGTCAGAGACTCTAAAGAACCATGTTTGTACAAGGGCCTAGTAAAGGTATCGGGTCTAGTGTGAAGCTGATGTTTACTGTGGCAGTATCAATAATATCTGTAAACATAAATCACTAAATTGCTTAGTGGCCGAGTCTTCTGTGGAGCGTACGTAAGTAAAGCGGAAAAAGTAACGTGTATACCTTGTGAAGTTATTCATAAAGGCTTGACACATGGTTGGTGAAGTATTTTTAAAATGCTGACGTGTTTTTGTTTTTTAAGAACAGTGGATTTTCAGCATGTGCCGCTTTCTGCGGGTTTCTCCGGACGTCAGACCTCGCAGCTCCGGTGCTGTCACTGTGCCCAGAGACGGAAACGAACGTGACTCTTTTTGGTGTGTTTGCTCGTAGTTCTTGTGTGCAGTCACGAAGGAAGC
This sequence comes from Tinamus guttatus, assembly GCF_000705375.1. The sequence goes on from NW_010577787.1 coordinate 302,908, forward strand.
AGCCGGAGATGCGGCGGACAGGGGGACCTCCTCTCGGGTTCCCTTGGAGTCTTAGCACACTGGGCATTTCTTGCCGGAGCAGAAAAAACGAATGGGTATGGATATCAATACATAACTTCTTAATTCTTGTCAGTCTGTATCCCCCTATGGCAACTGCTATGAACATAAATGAAATGGGAGTAATTGGGATGGTGGTAAACAGGTACTGCTTCAAATGTGGATTCTAGAGGACTCGGTGTAACAGTTCCAGTTGTAATAAGACAATTTTTTTCACTAATGTCTCCCAGGCTTAAGGCAGAGGAAGAATATGAATGTGGCTCAATTTCAAGGTGTGGGGTGTGTATTTTCAAAACAATTAGATCTAGGCAGAAAACACAAAGAAAAAATAATGGCAGGCACTGGTAGTAATATTCATATATTACAGAAAAAAAAGTTGTAATTTACTTTTATATCTGTAATTTGATTAATTATCTTGCCTTGTAGCCAAGGAATACCCTAAGTCATGTAAGATGAGACTTGCAGATAAAATGTAATTTCAAAGAGGGTGACTATTTAAAGGAACAGTGTCACCCCAGTTTGCTCATGTATAAAGCAGCCTTGCACTTGCAGCTGCCTGTCAGCCCGTGTTAAGTGACATCCAGCCCTGTTGGAACAGTTGGTCCATACAGTCCTGTAGCTTTTCTGTGAAAGCAGCTGCTTTAAAGGAAATCATCAAGGAGCCTGGCACAGGCAACCAGGGAATAACGGTCTCTGTCCAAGTAAGTAATGAGCTGTAGGTGTTCTCCTTGGCCTAAATATTCCTGTTTAAAAAACAACAAAACAAACAAAAAACCTGTTGCTTCACTCTTGCTGTCTTTCACTTATTACATCTGTCAATTCAGAAGTCTTCACCAAGTAAAAATATTTTCTCGTGTAACTTTAAAATATGACAACTCTTAGTAAGATCGCATGTTTCTCTAGGTTGTTGTGGGGTTCTTGGTTTTGTTTTTTTAAACTATATGACATCATAGATTATATGAGAAGTCAGTTTGGAGTGCTTTGTTTCTTTTCTGAGAACATTGTCTTTGTTACTACCATTTTTTGGTTTCTTCCTGAGGCTTTCTTTTTGTTACTTGCTTATGTGGCAGCTTCTCTCTTTTTTCTAGGTAGCTTTTCCTTCCTTTCAGTCCTTTCAGGGATATTTGTTTCGTGAGGAGTTACCCAGGGCTGAACACAGCCTTCAGGCTAAGGCGTATGGCCGGCTTGCTGGGTTCGTTGGGGCCGTTGTTTATCACAAGTTTTTAATTCTTTGTGCACCTGAGTTTTGTCTGCTGGCCTGCGGCTGAGCGTGGCTCTGTGCAGCTGTCTCGATCCTTGCCCTTCTTTTCATCGTTCTTTGGTTGGTTTGTTCCGAATGTAAGGATCATCTCCTTGCTCCCAGAAGATAAACTGAGAATTATGTAACATCTTTACATTCTACAGTTGCTCCCTTTCTCCTTCTAATTCAATTCTCTCATAGGCTCTCCAATTAATTCTGTCTGTATTCCTGAACTTTTGCACTTTCTTCTGATTCTAAATTTGCATTTTGCTTACCGTAATTTGTTCTTTCTGTGATGGTTCTTTTTACCTGAACAGTTTCTAGCTGCTGTTAGAGGAACGAGGAAATGTGTTGTGATCTCTGAGGTGCTCCATGCAGATATGTCCGTGCGTCCCTAGGAATTGCCTAGTCAGCGTTCGTGCTACCCTTGGAGCATGGGATTAGCTTTCCCCTTAGGCCTGAGGGACCCTGGATCCAGACTTAGCCGTGCCGAGGAGTTTGACATGCCCAGAATGAAGCCCGGCTTGTTCGTGTGCCTGAGATTGTCGGAGGGTTACGGAACGAAGCTCGTGTTCTCCAGGGTGTTTTGGTGCCGCTAGCTGGATTTGGGCTCCTGTGGCTTTTCCAAACAACTGTCCCCTCCAAACTCCCTTTACTTTGTAGGTGAAGGAAGGTGGGAGAATCTGTTGGCACCCGCGCTGTGCTGTGCTGGTGTTCAGGTGGCCGTTCTCAAACCCCGTTCTTACCCGCGTGCTCCAGCAAAGGAGGAGCTGCTGGACTGGGGCGACTCGTGGCCTCGGCCGCCGGGTTGCACTGCGGGCAGTCCAGCTCGGCCTTCCCCACTTGCAGCCACTGGGCTGCTTCAAAATGGATTTGAATAGAGTAGGGTCTTAAAATAGGTTAAGATTGTGTTAGCCTGAAGGATTCACCTTAGTAAGTAGGCAGGATGCTAAGGTGATAGGCTACGGTATGTAATGAACTGGTATCTCATAGCCTTAGATGCAAAGCCCGAAGCTGTCTTGAGCCCAGAAGTCGGTGTGTAATTCTTGTTCCAGGGCAGGTTTTGGGCATGCAGGATGGTGATCCTAAGGGGTCTGAAATATTCACTCCCGCACATGGGCGAGGGTGTGCAGGTGCTACCTGCAGGGGAAAAGCTGCTGCCCTGCTACCACCTCAGCCTAACCCCACGTGCTGCTTTGCCTGTGCCTTGCACAGGGAGCCCTCACAAACCTGCCCTCATCAGTGGGTCCCCAGCAGCCGACTGCAGCCAGCCGGGCCGAGCTCCTGTGCAGCCCGGAGCAGTGGGGCTGACGCCCTTGGCTGCCCTCCGGCTCCTTCTGCCCTTCTTTGACTCTGCTGCGGTGCCACAAGGGCAGCACAGGCGGCTCGGCCCCGTTTCCCCACTGCAGGGTGGCAGGGAGAACGGGCCGCCCTTTTCCGTAGTTTTCCTTAATTTCCAAGGATGTCCGTTGTTGTCTGCACTCTGCAAAGCTGATCAGATGAAGTACCTCAGTGCGGGCACTAGGCTCTTTGTGCATCTTGCTGTTGACCACGTATGGGAGCAGCCGGTTGCTCCCTGGGCCCAGCACCTCCTCTGAGACCAGGCCGCTTCTGCTGCCTCTGGTGACAGGGATTGAAGCAGTGAAGGCCGAAGGCAACAGAGAAGTCTAACAGGCCTGGGCCACCCCACTTCTGAGCGCGCTCACCCCAGTGCAGGTGCGTGAGGGATTCGGAGCCACCGCAGCAGCTCCCTGTGGGGAAGCAGGACAAGTGCTGGGTTCAGAGCACAGGGGCAGGGACTCGGTGTGGCCTGAGGCAGGAGACACCTCGAGGCTCCGCACTGGCTGCCCTGCCCTGCCTCCGCGCGGTGACGCAGCCCCGTGTGGGACGCGTTACCTCATGTCCACGTTGGTGCCCTACGAAACTGCACTGAGGTGCTCGGTGAGAGGGAAGGAGAGAGAGTTAAAGACTGTGAGGTGATTCTTCAGTGTCCTCTGAAGGGAAGGAAGGGGTTTTGCTGAGAAGGAAGAGGAGGTAAAACCAGGCCTGGGAGTCTGTGTACCCATTTCTAACAACAAGTCTGTTTTTCTGTTTGCACCATTCAGCTGTGGTATTGCTTCTTACTCGTGGCTTATGCTTTAGGGGAAAAAAAAAAAAAAAAACAAGTTCAGCCAAAGATACTCTGCAGTAAGAAGGACTTTTGCCTCAAAGACCTTCTCCCTGATGCTGACAAGCACGTTTGGGTCCAAAGATCACTTCCCCCACGGCACCAAAAGCAGAGGGCCGGAGAGTAGCGGAGTGGCCAACTTTGTGTATGCAGGAGGGGCCAGTGCTGACTGACAGGCTGAAACACAGTGCATGTTTCAGCTGAACCGAGTTCCCCTGCAGCTCTGTTACATTACTATCCTTACGAATTACACAAAACTCAGCTCTAAACAAAAATGTTTAGGTTTTGTTTGTCATTATTATTATTTTTTTTCTTTTAGTCTAAATCCGTTTCTAGTGGCTGCGTTTGGAGCTTGCTCCCTTACGAGGCAATGTAACAACCAAGCCTTCCAAAAACTCGGACGCTCAATGACTGCCTCTGACATGGTCTCAGAAGTTGGAACAGCTTTTAGCAAACTTTTTGAAACCTGAAGCCAAAGCAGCCGACAGGAAGAAAAGCAAGAACCATCACTGCAAGAATGATTATATTTACAGTAGAATTGACATAAGTAATGCACCCTTCCAAGTGCTGTAGCAGCATTGGTATGCTAGGTAGATTTTTTTTTTCTTATTTTTAAGAATAGAAAATATGATTAATGTAGATATTTTTTAAGAGTTTGGAATACAAAAATGTTTTGGCTGAAATAAGCTGTAGTTGCAGATCTGTTATAATATAATAAAACTAAACTTAAAGTATTCCTCTGTTTTTTCATAGTTATTGAGCAATAACTAAAATTGTGAACTGCAGAAAAATGCACTTGATATTTAGATGAAAGTAAAACTTCCACCAGCTCAGTTGAATTTCTTGGCTCGCACCAAGGTTGTCAGGATTTCATTTTTAGACTCTGTGTCTAGAATTAGCTATTGCACTTCATTTTTCATCATGCTAATATATTCACTTCAAAAAAAAGGAAAAAAAAGAGAAAAGAAAAGCCTCCTTCGAAAGGGAATGCATGAGAGTTGCTTTAGGTTTTTGAATGTATTTAGTTGCCTCTGGCCATTCCCAGCCCTGGAGGCAGCATTCGTTTTGACAGTACATCCCTTCCTTGCAATATGGACTGTCTTGTTTGTTTGAAACCAAAACAAACAAAAAAAAAATTGCAGAATAAGGATCTGCTGTAGGTGTACTAGTATTAACTGATAATGGTTCTTACCTGGGCAAGTTTTACTTGATATTTCTTCAGCTGCTCTCAACTCATCTGGAACTGAGTATGATAAACTGTGAGATGACCCTCTGGAGAGGTGGGTACCGGGTATGAGGAGCAGCTTGGTGCTCCCGCCTGGGCCGGGTTGATGCTGGAAGCGCCGAGCGCTGTTGCAGCGTCAGTCGCTGGCTGAACCAGAGCCCTGTGTGTAAACGTGTCAGCCCGCAGGGGACACCCACTCAGCGAGCACGGACAGGCGCCTGCGCCTGTTGCACAGCCCAGTGCATGCGGTCCCGGCAGCACAACCGGCTGGGAACAGGCAGCGCCTCCTGCCCGGCCGCTTCGCTCCCGCCGCTCCAGGGCCAGCGCCGCTGCCGGCTCCGTGCCCGCAGGGAACGGCCGGGGCTTCTTGCACACTCCCCTTCCTTGTGTTTTTGGAAATTCAGTATAAGGCAAGAGAGATTCAACCAAGGCGGAGAGAGTTCACTCACTCATTCACTCAAAGTACATTTACAGAAACTTCAAGGAAGGGCTGGAAGTGGATACTACCCCTTAAAGCCCCCGTCTGGCTCTGAGTACAGAGCAAGCATATGAAGTGTCTGGTTAGTACAGTAGGTGTTACTCATTTCACCCACTCTTCCCATGATCTAGCTCTAGATTGCAGCAGGGTGCTGTGCATGCTCCTCAGGTTGCATTTTCACACCTTGCACTAGCTTCCCACAAGAAACCTGTGAAACGAAGGCTGCTCCTAATATTTCCCTCCTGCCCTTACAATTAATACTTCTGGATGCACTGTGACTACTACCTCACCCCAATGCATTTTTTTTCTTTTAAAACCAGTTGCCTATTTTTAAAATAGGTTTTTAAATATGTGCTCATTTTGATCTAGGAGGAGTCATAGACTTTTTAGATTAGCACAACTGTCTACTCTAAAAAGCTGGATTTTCAGTGTTTAATTTATAAACAGTTTTGTAAACTGGCTACATCCTTAGGGAAAACATGCTCCTATTGTTTCTCCCATTGAAACTATTTGAGAAGCCTGAGTCCTTCTATATAAAATCAAGGTTAAAACTGATTTTAAAACAGCTACTGACTTCCTTTAAAAATGAGCATTTTTGTATGTGGAACATCAATGGTATTATTTCAAAATTGCATTTGTAGGCAAAGCCAAATCAATTAACTGAAATCAGTACAGATTTCAATCTGCCATGTTGGTTTTAAATCCACACAAAAGTTGTAACTTTGTTATTCACTAATGTATAGAAATTGTTAAAATTTAATTTTACAACATTCTGGAAATGTAGCAGTTTCTTTCCATAGGAAATAAAAATCTAGCAAATAAACGATGGTGAATAGTGTGGTGTGTTATTGGTGTGATTATATTTAACCAGCCTGGGGGTGGTGGTGTATTTCACAGAATTTCTAGTTCCCGCAGAAGCTGACCCAACTTCTGGAAGGAAAATGTTTTCCATTCATTCTAGTTTACTACTGGTGTAAGCAACACAGTCACTAACTAATTTCAGATAGTATTGAATAAGCACCTACCTCTGTGTTCCTAACAGAGTTCCCCTGATAAACACAAAGACAGCAGAAACACAACTAACTACAGCTTTTTATTCTCTACTTAACCATATAAAAAATATGTTTTCAGTAGAGATTGCTTATTTATGAGCCTTTGTTCTCGTGTTCCCCATGCTTTCACACAGATTAGACCATCAAAGTACTTGCTCCCATAAGGCAGTATTTACCACGCAGCCCCCTGCTCCACTCGGCCTCCAGCACCTCGCTCTCCTGGCACGGAAGGCAGGATGCTCTGCATCTCCTGGCATCCACATCATCCTGTTCATCTTATATAGGAAACAGAACAAGGAGGGAGAATCAAAAAAAGGATGCTCTGCTGTTCTCGGTGTGCCTTAATTAAGGCATGCTTTTGGCTGTATAGATTTTTAACATACAGTGTGTAACAGCCCTTTTGCTTTCAGTCGTGATGCTTCACAGGAGTTTGTTCAGGTTATATTACAGTTGTTGGCCATTCTGCCACAGAGATTTTATTTGTCTATTGGTAATATTTACAACTGTTCTGAATGTAATTGCAACCAAAAAGTCCAGTGATGCAGGATCAGCTTTTTTTCTCATTCTTCTGCTCTGCTTGTCCCCCTTCCACAATTTCCCAGGTTGATGCAGCAGTTCTGTCCTGTAAGAATAAATAAGTGGGTCAGTCTCAGCAGTCAAGATTGTGCAGGTACCTGTGTCTGGCTCAATCCTGTTCATGGGCCCTGCAACATACCGAATAGATCTAAATGAGTATAAAACATTTTTTTTTGTATTTAAATATATGTGGAAGATTGGTTTTCAAGCAAGTTTCATACAGCAAAGTTACTATTCAATTTAGAAAAAAAAAATATTAAAAAGTCAATTCTTTAGTACCACAATGCTGCATCAGGTGTATATGCTCCCTCAAATGCGTAACTTCTGCTAAACTCCCATAGAAGTCAGTGAATTTTCATGTTAAATCTTCCACTGTATATGGAAAAATCTCTCTTCTAGGCCAGTACATGAGAATAAATTGACCAACATACCTGGTCTCACTGACTTTCAGAATGACAGAATACTCCGTGGCTGTGAATATCTCTAAGGGACTGTCACCTGCATGACTGCATACACAGCCAAACTGGTCATTTTTCACTATTAAAATCTAGCCCTTTGACTTCAGTTGCCAAAAATGAAAAAGTTACTCTGAATATTAGATGTTTAATGTGTTGAAATGTTAAATGAGCTCTGACTTACAAAAGTGATGGGGGTAGAATGCAGGGAAAAAATATATAAATATATATATATATATATAAAAAGGGAAAACTTTTGATAAATTAATACCTTACTCCATTTCTCTTATCAGTACACATCACCTTACATAAGCTTATATTTAAATGCAGAGCTATAACCACATGAAGAGACCGAAGGGTAGTTTAATCATCTCGTTAAGTCTGGTAGCTTCAGACAAACCCATCAGCACCTACATCCAGGGCAGGACAGGAGATCAGTGTAAAAGGAAATTAGGAAGCCATCAGCTGAAGGAGCAAGCGGCCTCTCTCCCATTTGTAACTGACACCAGCACCTTGGAGGAGCCAGCCCTTTCCCACCAGCCCGGATCCATGGGGCTCCTGTAGAAATGAGGCTCGTTCCTCTCCTCTGCAGATGGCCCTCCGTGAGCTGTGGGACACGGCGGGTGTCAGGTGCCTTGGAGCACGTGCGCCCTGGCGTTCCTGAGAGTGCCACGAAAATCAGCGGCTGAGCCAAAAAAGGGCAACTGGAATCGCTTCCTTTGCTGTTTACAAGGCAAACAGGAGCCGGCTGTGGCCACCCCAACTCAAAAGAGATTCCTTTTCTGCAATACTTTATTTCAGTAAAGTTCTGCTTGGATTTGGGAATTTTCCTGACAGCTAAGTGGAGCTGAGGATCTAGCAACGCACAAACACGTTAAGGAAGCAGTTGCTATAACGTCCCACAGCCTTGCTTGGCCTTCCCAGCTGCGGCTCGCTGCCAAGGTGTTCTGCCCCTTAACCCCCTCTAATATCAGCATTATGTGAAATCGTGACACATCCGACCACATTTCACACATGCTTTTAATAGATGTGTTGGGAAATGACAGCTCTCACATCCAGCAATTACAGGAGATGGGGCACTGCCACTCCTTGATGTAACTGTGCTTTTTATACTCCCCTCGGTAAAATGATGCAAAGTGACTATGCACAGCATGGGTCAAGAGCAAGGCAAAAACGAGCAGCACGAGTTGGAGAGAGGGAGGAAGACGCTTGGCAGAAAGCAGAGGATGATCCTGCACAGGGGGGCAACACTGAGCCCCCACAGGCTGAAGGTGAGTGGGGCCACAGGAAGAAGCAGCCCCCATGAGAGGAGGTAACAGAGCATCCAGGGACCAGGGGGACATGGTGACCGATGAAGGGCTCTCGTGAGAGAGAGACACGGCGGGGGCAATGCAAGAGGAAAGGGAACAGCTGTGTCAGCAACAGACTACAAGTAGAGAGCAGAGTGGAAAGAGGATTCGAACGGGAATCAAGCAAAGTAATTATGGATTAGAATCAATTCAGAATGAACCTATCAAAGAAAAGAGAGGTTTCACTGGGTGAACTTTGCTTTTTGGAGGGGAAATATGAGGAAGCCTTGATGTAACTGTGCTTTTTATACTCCCCTCGGTAAAATGATGCAAAGTGACTATGCACAGCATGGGTCAAGAGCAAGGCAAAAACGAGCAGCACGAGTTGGAGAGAGGGAGGAAGACTCTTGGCAGAAAGCGGAGGATGATCCTGCACATGGGGGCAACACTGAGCCCCCACGGGCTGAAGGTGAGCGGGGCCACAGGAAGCAGCAGCCCCCATGAGAGGAGGTAACGGAGCATCCAGGGACCAGGGGGAGATGGTGACCGATGAAGGGCTCTCGTGAGAGAGAGACGCGGCGGGGGCAATGCAAGAGGAAAGGGAACAGCTGTGTCAGCAACAGACTACAAGTAGAGAGCAGAGTGGAAAGAGGATTCGAACGGGAATCAAGCAAAGTAATTATGGATTAGAATCAATTCAGAATGAACCTATCAAAGAAAAGAGAGGTTTCACTGGGTGAACTTTGCTTTTTGGAGGGGAAATATGAGGAAGAAGTGACATTTTCATAACCTCATTTATTTTGCAGTTCCACCGCAATCCTTTCAAAACTTCACACATTACTGCTAGCTTTTCTTCTGGATTAAATCCAGGCTACTACTTAAGGATTTCTGAACACGATGGGATTTTCAGTGGCTACATAATGCTCCCTTAGTGATTACAAAAGTAGGTTTGGTTTGCATGGAGACACATGGCTGAGGGGTCGTAGAAGAGAAGCCTCGCGGTACCATCAGGCAAGAGCTGAATTACTGCGGTCACACAGGGAGCAGACCAGAACACTGAAAGCTGCTGACAAAGGGCAAAATCAAATCCTATCTTAAACAAATGAGCAAAATAAAAAAACCCACCACACACACTTCTAAAAGTCACACAACAAAGACAGTAACTGTCTTGTACCTTTATATGGATCCCAAAGGCAGCAAGATCTCGACGCAGATGGTCACAAGCCTCCAGGAGGGTTCTTCTCTCCTGCATTAATTGCCGTCTCTTTTCTTTCTGTTCTTGTTTTGTTTCTTTTGATCCCGCGGTACCTTCCATTTGCGCAATGTCTGTTGCTTCAGGCAGAGCAAGAGCGTAATTACGCACCTTCGTACGGAAGTTTACCAGCTCATCCATCACGTTAGAGAGAAGAGCTGAATTTCCTCCTTCCAGAGCAACCTATAAATCAAATGTTGTTTTAAAAACAACTGACGAAGATTTAAAAATCAATCACAATTCACTAGTGCATGCTAAGATCTTCTCACCTCATATTCCTTTATACACCTTTATACTGAATCGATATGATTAAAACATGGCAGGCCCTGCTAACACTGAGAAGTTACGGTACAGTATGACTGTATGCACATGCAAAGTAGTTCAACAACATGTTCTTATACAGGAATGTCTATCTTGGAGCAACCTCATGCCAATATAGTGTGCTGCATAATTCAGCTGTGGAAGTCATTGCCACAGGAAACCCCCGGATGCCAAAAGTGTGCATATGTTTTAAAAGGGATTAGACAAATTAATGGAGGGAAGGCCTGGCAAGAGCTGTCAGACAAGAAAGAAAATGCAGCCTTCGGCTCAGACAGGCCTGAGGCTGCAGCCTTCTGAAGAGCTAGGGAGCACACCAGCCTGGTATCCGGAACTCCAGATCCTCCTCATGAAACACAAGCCAGGAAGACCATTTAGTTTAAATTCCCAGACTAACCCTTCTCTTCACACCTCAGAAGGCTGCGCAAAACCACTCCAAACGTGTAGAACTTCCTCTGATCCTCCTTAAGTTTCAGCCACGTAGCAAAAACCACACCAAGAAGCGGCCAATGTGCAGGCTTCTCGCTCGGTGCTCTCCTCAGGCCAAGAGAGGCCTCTCCTCCCCCGGGCAGCCTCAGTGTCCTCTGCCCTACCACATCTTGACAGAAGCCTGGAGTGCCATCACCACAGGAAGCAAATTGCCTCTCCATTCCTGGTGCTGCCGGGATGCAAAGCTCAGGCGCTACCAGAGCGGAAACACTTGGCTCGCCCACAGCCAGGTTCACCAGAGCCAAACTCCCAAAGGGGAGGAAAAGGACAAGCCTACAGCATTCAAGAAAAGGCGGTCGCAGCATTTTATCACTGCGACGCGAGCAGGGGAGCAGACAACACAGCAGCGAGGTGCCAAGTCCAGCAGTGCCAGAGGGGCGGCTCAGCTGGGGGCGCCGCTCGCGCAGGTGCTCACAGAGCAGCAGGGCGGCGCCGAGCGCGAGGCAGCGCGTTGAGGGGGACACGCAGCCAAGGGGAAGGCACCGGGGAGCAGCCAAGGGCTGCGGGTTGAGGTCCCAATGGTCTGGACAATCATAAAGGGCCACAAACTTGCTGAAGAAGTTTACGAGATTGAAGGTAATAAACGCACGTGCCCAAGTGCTCCGCTGTAAGCTGGGATGGGGGAATGGGCTCGCTAACTACATCATTGCAGAAGGGAGAGCAAAGATCAACGATGAGCAGGAACGAGCATAACACACTCTGTACGGAAATACGGCCCTTGCCTATCCCCAAGGTAAGAGCCCGCCTGCTCCCTGCTGCCCTGGAATAGCTGCTCAGCAGAGCTAAAGCCCCTGCTCGTGCCCACCAGCTCCAACGGCCTCTGCTCATCAGCCACCCTGCCCAGCGGCTACCACTGAGACTGCCTCAAAAGCCCCTGCTGTTCACCCAGCCTTACATCCTACTGCCTTACACGCTGATAGGGTCTCCTTCAGAAATTTAAGACAGATTCGTCTCACCTACCTATTGCCTGGGCTCCCTTTCTAACCAAAGGAGAAAGAGAAGGGTGATCTCGCTTTACAGAGTCATCAGGCTGAGATGAACTGTCCTCCAGAGGCACCTTTCTCTCTCCACAAACCACTGCAGAAGCACAGAAAGCTACAGTAGAGCATAAGGCTTATTAGTTGACATGAATCCCATCCTAAAATAGAACAGACCATAGGTTATATCTACATACCCAATTAGAGAGGGCCCAAATGCAGTGTAACGTAGGGGCTTCAGGGACACAGTAAGCACAACAGTGGGCAGGACAGCTAGCACTCTTCCAGGTGACCGGCATGTCTGGCAGTTCAGGGATTCAGGGCTCATATCTCAGAACCCCAGATTGGTCGAGGTTGGAAGACATCTCTACAGATCTCCTAGTTCAACACCCTGCTCAAGCAGGGATGCCTAGAGCACATGGCACAGGGTCATATCCAGGCAGGTTTGGAAGATCTCCAGAGAAGGAGATTCAACAACCTCTCCGGGCAGCCTGTTCCAGGGCTCTGTCACAGTCAAGAAGTTCTTCCTCATGCAGAGATGGATTTTCCTATGTTTTAATTTGTACCCGTTACCCCTTACCACAGACCACCACGGAGAGGAGTTTGGCTCCATCCTCTTTACATTAACCCCTCAGGTACTTATACATATTGATGAGATCTCCTCTCCGACTTCTCTTCTCCAGGCTAGACAGGCCCAGCTCACTTAATCCTTCCTCATACAATAGACGCTCCAGTCCCTTACTCATCTTTGTTGCTGTACGCTGGACCCTCTCTAGAAGTTCCATGTCCCTCTAGCACTGGAGAGCCCAGAACTGAATCATCCACAACAACCTTGTATTGAAGGTCAAAAAGCTGTCTGGTTGTGAGTGTAGCTGCTCTAGCAGGTTTTAAGGACGGAGAACCATTTTATTAATTAGCTCATGGAAGCCCATGGACCTTCTGATGTCTAACTCTTCTCACACCAGTATCTTCCACTGACCCTGACACCCTGGAAAAACTATCACAGTTGTACAGAAAAGATTTCTTATTTCCACATTCAGGCAGCCCATAACTTGGAAGAGTGACTTCTACATTCAATTTACATGCAGTGTTTAGTATGCCACAGAAAACTGAACATGACAAATGCATGGGTGGTAAGAAGTAACAAGTAGGAAAAATCATATGCAGCAGTTGTTTTGAAAGAAATTTTTAAAAATCCACAAAGGCAAAGGGAATAAATGCATTCATTATTATACAGTGCCTGATTTCCAAAGGATAAATAAATAGTTACTTATTATCTCATTCCCTTCTACCTTCCTTACCCCACCAAGAAATTCTTGTAGAACAGTTTTTCTAAAGAAAGTTTTCAACCTTCATCCAATTCCAAAGTCACGAATCCACGGAAGACTAGCACAGAATGCACTGCTTGCTGGTCTCCAACAACTTTCCTCATTTAAACTGCCTCTCTTCCATATATTGTTGGGATATTTCCTTTGTATTTATCACTCAGACCATCCAGAATTTGGCTGTGGACGTTTCTCTCATTTTGTCCTGCCTTTTCAAGAAGCGTTCCCTGAAGCCCAGTGCACAGTGCGGACCTCCCCACGCATCCCACAGACCTCCAAGACTTCTTGCTCCAGGCCCATAAGCCCAAACCCCAGAGGATCCCAGAGCACTCCCCGCACTACCCTTTGCTCCCACAACAGACATGTGGCAGCAGCAGCATAGGAGGCCTCCACCACTAGCGTTTTCTTGCTTCATTCCTCCCGCTTTCATCTGCACAACACCATTGCAGTAGCAAGTTGCAGGGGAGCATCTACAAGAAATAAGCCCATGTTTTGCCTTCTCCTGTTCTACCTGCTCAAACACTCTAAGATACTGTAGCAGAAGCTGCAAGTGATATAGAAAGATGTACTAAATTCATATATAACTGTTAGACCTGACACTTTTGCAAAGTGTTCTATAAAATACAATGCTGGTGCTGTTACTGCTCCACAGTACAGAGATGTTTCATACCTGTTTTTCCCCAAGAGACATTCCAAGGGCATTAAAAAAGCCCTCTATATAGGAAATGATGCTTCCATATACAACAGAACTTCTAGGAGATCCAGTTTCCTGTTAAAACACAATTTTAAAAAAATCAGAAGAGATGCCCAGTTAAAACACTGCAGAACTGAGCAGCTATCTATAGACTAGTTCACAAGGGAAAACTTACTACCTATTACCTTACTACCTGCTTCAACCAGTAAAATCGGTCCAGGTGGGAACTTTTACACAGGTATTAAAAAGCACCTTTCAATGATTCCTCTCACAGCACTCAGGAAAAAGATTTAAGTAAATGGAGGAGGGGAAGGGCTTATTACCAGCAAGCACATCAAGGTGGAGAGATGTGTGAAACCACAAGGCATTACATGGCCACAGTAAGTGAGACCTAAAAATAACGCTCCCGCATAGGAAAGGGCTGTGTGGATGCAAACAAAAGAAGGGAAGAAAAATCACAGCTTTAAGGGCATCTGCATAATAAGGAGAAGGAAAAAAAAAGCCACTTTTGAGTGTTTTATTTATTTAAACACTGTAAACTCTGCACTGAGATAGCTTATGGTGTATGACCATGTCTTGGCAGCACCAGCCATGAACAGTATTTTCATTGCCAGCAGCTGAACAGCATTTTCAACACCATATGTGCTTATCTGCTTCATCCGTAGTTACTCCCCCCCAAAAAAAGGAAAAATCTCTATGAAGAGATTTAAGGCACTGATGGGGAGGCAAATAATGACACTGTCACAACCAAGCTAGGAGCTGCATTTTATTTGATACTGCTGTTAGTGTCTGAGAGCAGTCACCAAGACTAGCATTTGCAAAGGACCTGATCCGGAAGAAACTGAACTGTTAAGGAAAAGAAATAGAAATGGATAATACTATTAAGACAAGAACTGTAAGAAAATTAAAAGTAGGAGTGTGTTGTATTTACACAAATTTACTCAAACAGCTCTTAAGGAGAAAAAGTACATTTGTGTTCAGTAAGAAGTAAAACATGGAAAGCTGGACTTCATTAAAAAAAAAAAAAAAAAAAAAAAAGCAAGCTCCATCACAGCCAGGCAAGATCCAACTCCGATTTAACTGCACTTCAAATACTCCCTCCAGTTCTTAGTAAGGAGACTGACAAAATGAACTCAAAGAAAACATGCAAAAATGATCAGCAAAGTGATGATGTTTTTATTTAAAGAGTGGTGATGGTATTACAGTCCCCTACTGCAACTGGTGTGAGTCAGGGATTTGCTCAGGGAAATTTTTTTTAAAGGAAAGGGAAAGCTGCTCCTTAGGCTTGAGACAGAATTTCAAACCAGTGCCAAACACAACCAGCAGGAGACCATTTTAAGCCAGTGAGCAAATTCTATCTTTAAATCACTTATTACTATATAGAATATGTACTATATACAAAAATGGTGGACCATCACAAAACCAGCAATTGAGGAGCACAGCAACAAGGCCAAGCAACCCTGGGCTAAAAGGGCAAAAGCAGAACTAGAAGTTCTCAACACTGTTTATTGCTCGGACCCTGTCCCGATCAGATGCTTCTTCAGCGCCAGCACCAGGAGATGCTGACAGGTCTCGATTTACCACAGGGCACCTGCGGACGGGCGCCCGCGCCAGCCCGCTGAGGCCTCGGCCCCAGCACGGCTCACTCGGAGCGGCGTCGCCGGGACTGCCCCACGCACCTGCGGCTGTGACCACCCACCGACCCCTCTCCTCCCCGCCACAAGCGGCCGCCATCCATTTCCCTGCTTAAGCCGATTTCTCCGCCTGGGTATTAAGCATACAAGTGCAGTAAGAAGGTAAAGCCAGCATTAAAATTGAGAGCACGTTGCAACGGCTTCGGGCCTTTCAAAGAGCTGCCCAATGTAGGGCAGCAGGGAAGACACTGACTTTGGACACACCGGAGCACAAGACGAGAGCAGGAGGCTGCTCCTGTGACACAGTTGGGACAAATGGGCACCGCTGAGGTCACTGCTCCACGGAGCTTCGTTCCCGCCAGCTTCCTGTGCGAACAATAACCTAATCTGCCTGCATTAAGCAGTAGGCCCGTGGACAGCTGCCATTTTCTGATCTCTGTATCCTAATGGGTTACCTTAGTAACAGCCTTAAGCTGTCTGTTGCCATGGTGAATGAGGTCCATAATTGCTGCAACAGCCCTGGAGGTGTCAAAGTCATCTGCAAATGCCGCCTTCACGGTCACTTCGGTGCTGGCGAGCCTTCGGGGAGGAAAAGATAACGGCCAGGATAAGACAAACCAGAGGCCAGCAGGAAGCTGGATTCATCCACTGCTCAGCCAAAGGGAGTCATCTGAAGGACGCTGCCATTTCACTCGTAGCTGCTCCGTGGCAGGAGGCACTGTGCTGAGCACAATAGAACACGCTTTCCAGCTGCACGGGGAAAAACTTACACCTGCCCAGATGCAAAGTGCTGCGTCTGTCCAATAACTACATCCTTCATCACAGAAACCAGCAATGCAAGAGCCACATTGCCTTAGTCGGTTAAAAACAGATGGAAAATGGGGCTGCCGCTGAGCACACTAACAATTTCATTGAGCCCCTCCAGTTTCCCCAGCAGAGCAGCCCGTCTCCACGCCGAGGCCCTGCTCCCTGCCAGGGCCGCTCCGGCTGGCCGGGCCGGAGAGCGGAGCCGGCGCCGCAGGAACGCCGGGAAGGGCCAGCTCACAGCTGCTGCCCTCGCGCTTCCCAGCCTGGCCCGATCCCAGCGGAGCAGCCGAGGCCAAAACTCCAGCGGAAACGTTGGCGCAAGAGAGCCGGCGGCAGCTCAAGTTCATCATCAGGGAACCACTTATTACCTCTGCCGTGGGCTTGGAAAGCGGGAGCAGGGGGAATAAATGGCAAGGAGCAAAGAGCTGCTGGAGACTCTAGCACACAGCAGGATGAATCAAGGGCCGGAGGCGCTGGCTCGAGAACACAGGCCCACAGTAAAACCCACGGGGTGCAGTTACCTGGGGAACCTGAAACCAGCCTAGGAGCTCCGTGACTCTTCCTAACCCTGTTTCGACTCTGAGTGTTTCTGTCTGTAATGACACCCTCTGCTTGGGAATTTAACAGCACGCACAGAGCTGCTTGTGCGTCACTGCAGAGGATCCAAGCCCTCTCCTACCTCAACTCCAGAGCGCTACCCTCAGCCTCTCAGCCGTGCACCCATACAATCCACACCTGCTTTGAAAAAACATCTGATTTGAGGAAAGGACCCCCCTCAAAAAAAAGATGCTCCTCATCACTGCAAGGGTCCCACCAACTGTAACTTCATCTTTCCTATGCCTCCTTGGCCAGCTTCTTGGTAACCCCCATCCTCTGCTCCACGCCAGAATGCCAGTCAGTCTGATTACACATCTGATGCATATTCCTTTACAAGTGCCCTCTTTTTTCTCCAATTACTCATATACAATTTTATTTACATCGTGAGTCACTTTACAACATCAGTCATAGCTTTTCCCTCCCCGTCAGTCAGACAAGAGGAGCAAAAACATGTAAGTTAAGGCAGGCACACATGTAATTTAAAGATACTGACAGCAAGTTGTGACTAAAGAAAAGCAGCTGAATAGAAAAAGCAAGAGGTAACTGCTGGTGCTGGGTGGCAAGGAGCACTGCTGCTCAGTCCCTCCTCTTGTTCTGCCTCTTAACAGCAGCCAGATCAGCGCAAAGTTCAGCCCTCCGAGCCAGGCGGCAATTTGCAAATTACCACTCACATAATCACAGTCTTTAAGGCACAGGAAATGCACTTACCTTTCCCACAGCACATCTTCCCTAACAGGGTCACATACCAGCTGGCCTTTTATATAAGCATTTGCATCTTTAATAAAGGAGGAAACCGCCTGAAGAAGGTGCTTTGCATCATCCATGGTGTCGTCACTGAATTCAACAGCTAGGAAGATAAAAACTGTACTCAGGCATTATGACACAGAGCATGTTGTCTGTCACATTTAGGAACAATATTCTAAGAAATAACAACCCCAGGATGAGTTCTTTGTTATTTGTCACAGCAAACTTTGAGAAAAGTTACTTGTGTATTTAACTTTTTCAGACACACTAGGTAAACATAATGAATATAAAAGGACAATCATTAAATATGACAAAGTACAACCTAGTGAAAAGCAATTAGATTAATTCAAAGAGTGCTTGGAAGCTTACTGAAGCAACAGGAAAGCTATTTCAAGGCTTTTTGTTTTTTACTTTTTCAGTACTGCATCTTTCTACCTAGTCATTATGCCAATGTACCTTGGATCAGATATATTTCTAATCATCTCCTCAGATTTAAGCATGGAAGATATACTTTTCATCTCCCCCTTAACTTCATTGCTATCCTAATTTAGGAGGACATGATGTGTCTTTGGAAACCTGTAAAGACATCTAACCCTTGACAGTGACTCCAAAAGGAATGCAGTCACCTGTTCCTACAGGACTGCTCTACCAGCATCCAAAGTGCACATGATACCCCTGAACCCCACAGCCAAGATCCAGCACCAGCTGTACAACCCGTGCTCAGCACCACAGCTGAGCTGCCACAACAGCTTTTTAAGGCAGTTTCTAAAGAAAACAGAAGCTGCTCAAGCACATAGCGGGAATGGGGCTCACTGCACAGCTTAGACCAGCCCAGCTGATCTCGACTCTATTTACAGCCAGGGGTAAGACAGAAAACCAAACGCAAAACGCTGCCCTGATCCTATGTAGAGCACGACACTGCACCGAGACCTGCCCGACCCTAACACTAGGGTCCTCTTTCCCCGTAACTATAAAGACCACACGGGCTCCCTTTGCTAACACAGCGCTGATCCGTGCCCCTTGCTGTGGATGCTGTTACTGCTTTCAAAGGGATTCCAGCTTTACTACCCCATTAAGCTTAAGGGACTACCAACATTTTCTTCTGCCGACTCAGATTCAAGCAGGACTCCTCATTTTGCCTATGCCCTTAGGAGTACACGCACTGGATTAGCCCACTGCCACTTTTCCTGAGAGCTGTCATCACAAACACACAATTTTGCTATCGGCAACACACACCTTACTGCAAGACCCTCAGCAGAGCACGCGCCAGAGCTCACACAGGACAACTCACCCGGCCTTCGTGGGGGCGGCCCCCAGGCCCAGGTTTACACGGGCCCCTTCGCACGCCCTCGCGCTGGCGCAGCTCACCCCGTGCTCCCCACGCCAGCAGCACCGAGCAGCACCGCTGGCGTCCACAGCCCCCTCCGTCCTGCTCGCGTGAGAGCTGCTGGCTCTACCGCCTCGTCTCAGCGCCACCGGCAAATCCCAGAGCATAACTACTTAAACGGAGCTGCCGTGAGATTTACCCTGCGTAACTAAGCCACCAACGGGAAATTGTGTTTGTCAGGTTTCCCACTTGTGCACCACTAAAAATCTGCATCACTGTTTCATTAACATCAGTTTTAAAATTAAAGTTTCGCTAAGGTTTTTAAAAGATTCATGCGCCGATTTTTAAAAATGGTAAGATAGTGAAAGAGATGAATATCCACTCTAAAGAGTTTATATCCGCTAAGATTACAGAACTGATCACTCCAAGGAGCAGAGGAAGAATGGATGCTCCAACAGGAATACCCAAACGGAAGTCTGCTCTGATGAAGGCCACTATGGTTAAAGCTATTCTTCTTCAATCATTTATGGCATTTTCTAAGCTACCTTTTACAGTCTCTGCAAATGCACAGCCCAGCACAAACACATCTAGAAATTCTCATTGTACCCACTAATGTTTCACTACCAAATGCATAAACATGACATCAGCAAATAAAACAACAGAATGTTTCTTAGGATCTACCAGCAATTAAAGACCAAAGCAACCAAAATATTATGGTTCACTTGAAAATCCCTAATTCACTGAGCCTATCTCCAGAGACGAGCAGAGTGTTTCAGGACAGAAACCCACTCTCCACAGCAAGTTTACAGCCCCTCCATGTAACTGCAAAGGCAAAGCCCCCTTTGATGGGGCAGGAGTAGGAAGGCAGGGACCTACAAGGGGGTTGCACGGAGCTCTGCCGTCGGCATCGATGCCTCCGACCGGCCTTCGCTCCGCGCGGACGGGGCGCAGAGCTTTGCCCCCAGCTTTGCTCCTCGGGCATCCCAGCCCCATCCACGTGGAAAGGCTCCTCAGCAAATCCTCATGTTACCTGCTGAGCCAACAGATCGCACAATTAGGTGCTCCACCTGTGATTGAAGTTATCCCATAATTAGGGGCAACAGAAGGTGCTCAGGTATTTGCTTTGAATAAATGCATTTAGGCAGCAAAAGGCAAGACGAAGAGGAGTGAGCCTTTACCCTTCACGCACACTAGCAGACAGCAGGAGCACACACTGCACAGCAAAGGCCTGGCTCGGGCCAGGGGACCGGCCCCAGCTGTTTTCCTGACAGGAGCCCTGTATTCACCACCACATCCTGCCTCAGCAAGTAGCAAATTCAAGCAGTTTCTATCCCCTCGGTGGCTTATTACTGGCAGCGTGTTCTGCCAGAGCACTAGAGTCACCTGCATTTGCACAGCTAGTGCTCTGTTTTTAATCGCAGGAAGATGGTTAACCTGTAAATAAGCAGAAAATTACCATGTCCTCCTTAGGCTCAAATGCAGATAGTTCACAAGCAGCAGCAAAGAGTGTGCAGACAGCTCTTCAGTTTCACAGCTCTCAATTCTGTTCCTTGCCCTGGGGGCAATCTTAGACATCTCCAACCCTTCAACTTTTGTTTACAGAACAAACATATATGATAGTGTTGTAGGTCTGACCCTTTTCTCTTTTTGTTTTAAAAAGACATTTGCTCAAGTCTCCCAAGTGCCTCCAGCTGCAGTCAGAGCTCTGCTTATGCGCTCTCAATTTATTTTGTCCTCTGAGAGACCCTGAGGAGAGCCAGGCCTCTCCCCGCAGCACCTCTGCACCACTTGGCCCCTCTGCCACCCAAAACAGGGACCTGCACAGCCATAAACCTCCCACTCAGATTTCCCCTTCCCTTTCCATGATGGTGCAGATGGGGAGAAGCTGCTGATTCCTGACTGCTGATCTCGTCACTTGAGGTATCTGAGAAGTGCACAACCTTCCCAATATCCCCATGTGCCTTGTAAGAGTGAGGATCCACAAGATCACTGCACTGGGTAGTTCCTGCAGCAGCTCGAGGCGCTGATGAGCGACTGCATGTCCATGAAGATGCACAGCACGCCACGTACCAGGAGGTATTAGCAAAGCAACAGAACTCTGACCACAGCAGCTCTCCCCGTCTTACTGTGAGGGGCTTTCTTTGAGGCCTGTTAAATAGCAGACACCTGTTTAAAGCTCAGTACAATACTAAGGGTGTCAACAAACAGATGATCCAAAGAGTTATGGAACTGCCATCCTGTCTTGTCAAGTACCAATAAGCCAGCAAAAATGCAATCTGTACAAAAAGAGTCTTACGGTTAAAAGCAGCAGTTGCCTGTTGGAAGCACTCTGGTGCGGACAGAGAAGCTAACAAAATTCTCTCTTACCTCTGCCTCCTTGCAGTTCTTGCCAACTTAAGATGACCATTAGCTCATCAAGGATTCACCTAAGCAAGCTTCCCTGCACCCCAGAACTCCCCGAACGCCGAGCAACTCCACAGGGCAAGTCACAAAACAGCACAGAAATAAATATATATATACACACACATATATATAGGAAGCCCTTGTCATGGCCTACAGGAAGAAAAGGTAAAGCTCTACCCAGGTATCTATCCAGATACAGCTGATCGTGACTGAAACACAACCAACTGCAACAGATGCAACTCAGAGGTGGAGATAATTCATTAACTGAAAGTGCAATTAATTGAGAGCTGCAATTAACTGAAATTCAGGAAGGAAATCAGACACATGCTTAAGCACTGTGCTTGGTAGAGACGTTTTTGTAAAGGAGAGCCTGAGAGCCACCCTACAGGGCACGGGGAACCTTTCCTCTTACAAATGGAAACTTGAAGGCACCGCAAGGAAGAAACCCACTTCACTGCAGCACAGGATCCCCTGCGCTTGGGAAGTTTGTGTGGAAAGGCAAACGTATCGTAAGAAATCTTTTTAACTCTTACCTGAGCTGTATCTGCTGCGCAAACAGAACATCCTGAATTGATCAGATGAAAACTTCTTCAGAAAATCCTAAAATCCAATGGCAAAAAAAGACAACTTTATCATTATATTAAATAATGGTTTATTGAGTTGTTCTCCCCTCTCATTAGTTTCACGGACTATTTCAGATCAACTAACATTACAGATAACCAACATCTGCAGTTTAAGATTAAAACTTTAAACTCTGAATTGAACGGAATCTAATTCCATACAAATGTAATATATAAATATACAAACACATATATACCTGAGATATAAACAATGTTATCCACAAATGCATGATGCAGAAAAATACTCTGCAATTACGATCAATGTAAACTGACTAAGACTATTGGAAAAAGCAGACCTAAATTATTAGACTAAGATGAGGGTACAATTTGGCAGAGGAAAACTCCCAAGTTTTGCAAATTTTAGCGGGGGCGGGGGAGGCGGATTAAACTTCTTGAAAGAGTTAAGCCTGACATTTTTCCTGTAAGAATAGGACATGAAGAAAATCATGGAGTAAATGGTGAAAATGAAATATTTTCTCTATTCCTTTAATTTACCTGTGTAAGTTATGAACGCTTAAGTAATTTCAGCTTAATACTTAGCCAGCTTTACAACACTTTGTTATTGTTATAAACAATTTCATTTACTCAAAAGAACTTTTTAAAAGCTCGGGATGCACATTTATAACATTCAGTCACTTGACAACTCCACTTGCAGCCAGAAGGTTGGACAACGCGCAAATTAACTGTGACCACTTTATTCCTTTTTTTTCTTTTAATTAGAAAATTGGTGATATTAAGTGCTACAAATTTGCCATCACTAATTTGCTGATTTTAAAAACTGCCACTGAAACAGAAAGGCATAAAAAGTCAGTACATTTAAGCAAATACCGAAAACTTTGTGAATTTATGGATACACATCTTAAATTTAGCTTCAACTACAAACTTAAATGGGCTGAACACTGAAAGTTCTACAATGTCAGCAATGTGCAGTGTCTCCAACAAAAATAAAAGTTATTGAGGCAATCAAGACAAGCTAAATCAAGACACAGACTGAGAAACTAAATAGATTTTTCAATAAACTCTGTCAATATACTCAACCTGCCTGGAGGCTTTTTATTGGTATACAGAGCAATGAATACAATATGAACAAAGCAAGGAAATACACTCTATTGAGGCAAACTTTGAATTTGGGAAGAGATGATCTAAAATCAGAAAAATCACATTTTTATTTAGGGAATAAAGGAGTCTAGAGAAGGAAAGTCTCCCAACTCTTTCAAAGCCAGCTGGGTGGCAGCGCATGATGCCTCCGCACTCCATTCTGGGGGTCGGACTTCACAGCTATTTTAAAAAATCAGAGAAGGGAACAAGGGGGAAGGAAAATAGCACAGCTGGGTTAGGAACATGGAGCACGGCTGCAGGAAAGCAAATCCACGGCCTGCTGGCCGCCTGGGAGGCACCCAGTGCCCGCGGGGACAGAGGAAAGGCCCCACGTACCAGCCAGGCCTCGCGCTTTTTCAGAGCGCGTGTAAAAGTTAGAGATGCAGACAGACTATACGGGAAGAAATTAGGTTCAGCGGACTGAAAATTACTTATAGGAAAGGATTAATCTCCATTAACTGCATCTAACTTCAGAAATCAAAAAAAGGACAGAGCTGCAACAGAACGCAGACCCCGATTTTTTGTTATTCTTGAGCGTATCACTATTTGCTATCAAGAAATTCGTTTACCTCGCAGGTTTTTTTTCTCAACACAAAGAAATCCCATTAGAAAAATCAGAGAACATTTCCATACTTTACTACTGCATGTATGACATTAATGGTCATTTTTCACCCTGTCTGCAAGATCTGTTTAGATTCAGGAAATTTCTTTCAAAATTGGAGTGACAGACAACTTTCCTTGGGGAGACGAGGCTTAACTGCACACAAACAGCATCAAGAGAATTAAGGGCAAAGCAGCTCAAAGTGCATTCTGTTTTTAAAGGGATTTTTAATTAGTCTTCCAAGAGGGCAAAGGGGAACATATGTGCTCCAACAGCCTCTTCAGCTTGGTCTAGAGGAAGGAGAAAATCACCCTCTTCTAACAATAGGTGTCAGTCATGGCTAGGACCGAGTTAGCGCTAAGTACCGCTGTGACAGAGAAACCCTGCTTTGCGCTACAAAACCTTTGGTTCCACCTCTTCATGAACCTTCTTTCAGGAGGAAAAAAAAGGAAATATCATAAGTCACCGTTTCAGTGAACTTAAGACACCTTGCTTCTGCTAAAAGCTTCCCCTCTCTGATATACAGAAACAAGACATACTCGTGCCACTTGCTGATACTAAAGGACAAAGCTCTGTGTGCATCAGCAAGAAGGTGACAGTAAAGAATAAAGGGGAATACGAGGGACTGCTGCCATGGTACCGCTGCAGGATAGCCAGTAAGACCCAGACAAAACACTAAGACTGCTCCAGGACAAGGAGAAACGCCCTCTCTTTTACAAGTCACAAAAGCACATACCAACAGCAAGAGCACACGGAAGAGAAGCCATTTCTGTAATGCTAGAGTCCAGTACTGGGCACAAATGCTGCTTCTATAAATGCTCTCACTTCAGTTAGAACCGAGTGCCAGAGGCAGCTCATTAAATTCCTTAGTTTTTATGAAGGGAATCAAACTGCATCCTTTGCTCCTCAACTCCGAAGTTACAAACAACTGCTGAGTCAAAGCAAGGCTCCTATACTCAAAATAACAGAATAACACATATACCTGTGCCAGAAAAACACTCTTATTTCACTTAGTCATTAGTTCTGTCGCTGCAGTGTAAGCACATACTCAACTGTTTTCTCAGAGGAGGGCTAGGATTAAAATCCACCAATTAAAAACATTTATTTAATTCACAACAATAAATTACCTTAATTGTTATGTAGTTTTTCAATGACTTGGACATTTTTTCTTGACTTCCTTTAACATGCAAATGACCTAGAATTAAAAAAATATATACATATCAGGATAAATAAACATGCTTTTGAACTGGAAGTGAAGGAGAAAAAAAATACCCTACATTGAGACACTGGAGTCACTGGAAGCAGCATACCTTGAGACAGCTATCTGCCAACTGTATCAATGAAACACCCATTTTTCCACAACTTTGCCTACAATTTTACACACTTCATCCTCAACTTTGGCTGGAGGCATTTTAAAACATAAGAAAACTTTATTCAAAAAAAAAAAAAAAAGGAAAAAGAAAGAAGCAGCAGCCATTAATTCAGGAAAAAAAAAATAGTATCCGTGATCATAAGCGGGGTGATAAAATAAACTACAAACAAGCAAACACTTTTCAATCCCCACATAAAATTCTTATCTGTCTCTCTTGACTCTCCATAAACATTTTAATGCCTTTAAAGATCTTTCAGTGATCTTACAGAACAATACTCTTGCAACTAAACAATTTTAAAAAAAAAAAAAAAGTTGAATTACTTGTTGGCAGGTCCTGCCCTGTTTTTTTTATTCCAAAGATACATTTTGGATGGCTTCAAGACACCACCTGTGTTGAACACCACCTTGACCTTTTTGTGCATTCCCTATCCTGAAACTCAATCAACTAAAAATTCAGAACTAGAAGATTGCCAGAAGGAATTAGAGAGGATAAGGAAGAGGTGAGGTTTTCTGAAGATCTTCTTGAAAAGTTACTGCAAAGCAAGTCAAAGTTGTTGGAAGACAACTGGTATATCTTGCAAGTAGCTTGTCAGAAGGAACTTTCTGAAAAAGAATGCTGAATTTCTTGATTCATTTTCATGATTTCTTCATTCACTTCTCCATTTCATTCATGATGAAAAGACCTGGCAGGAGCTTATAGTCCCACAGAAAAGTCAGTGAGGAGAACTGAGAAAAACAGAGGACTGCACTTGGGAAATAGTCATATGTGCTCTCCAGGGGTTTCTCCACCCAAAGTGGAGCAAGTAACAGCAACGGGGAGTGTCCAGGCAGCAAAAGTGCACCCTGCAGACCTCCTACACCACGTCTGCTTGCACAGCTTAAGCAATATACCCTGTGCCATGCTGAAAGCACATGGCTATTAATTCTCTCTTTAGAGCATTTTAAGAACTGCTGTGCTGCTCCTTCCCACAACAAGGAGCTGTGCACAATCAGTGCTCGCAACACAGCCCCGTGACACAGGCATTGCTGTGATCAGGGCTGTCCTCGTCCTGTATCAGGACTGGCTTCTTTCCTGCCATCTTGGTGGGTTCACCAGGTAAACAGAGAAATCACAGGGAGACTTGGGTGGAATTTTAGGTCATCCGACCAACCCCACTGCTCCTAGCAAGGCTGATTTTCAAGTTAGATCACGCTCAATTATGAACAAGCTCTGCTTGAAGAAAAGAACTTATTTCTGGACTCCTCACTGCTGTGATGGTGTTTAAAGAGTTAGTGAGGAGGTACAATATTTAGGAAAGTCTCTTCCTTACCTCAGGCTGCTGTGCCTGACCTAACTGCCTACTAAAGGCCACTCATTTGGGCAGACGTTGGGAGGCTGAGACAAGGAAGGGAGAGGGAAGGAGATGACTCAGATGCCTAATTTGAATTAGTTTATATGTATTGCTAGAGCTTCCACAGTAGCTGCACACCCGGAACATGCAGGGCTGCGTACTGGAAAGGGAAGCAGCCACCTCCATCAGGTTTGGGAGGCTGCAGAGCCAGCGTGGCCTGAAAGTGCTCGGAGCTACAGCAGGGAGGAGCCCGCGGAGCACGGACAGGCCTGGCGAGGCCCTCAGAGCGCGGACGGGCCTGCGCCCTCTGCGCCAGCCACGGCACCACTGCCGAGAGGAAACACCAGTTGAGCTCAGAACGGGAGCCTTGCAGAAGACGCAGCCCCGGAGAGGACTCGGTACCCCTTCAGGAATGCAGACTAAAGCCTTAAATGGCTTCTATTAGAAGAGTAACCTTGTAAGTTACAAAGAGCCCACAAACAGTTGGGCACAAACAGTTTTCAGATGTTCAGTTACTTGCAGAATCCATCACTTCAGCATGGAAATCCGCAATGTTGGTATGTTTAATACCGTATCAGCACTCTGCATTTACTCAGACTTTACAACCCACGAGTGATGCTTCCTTGTGCTTGAAAAGGGCCAGCCCCTAACACACAATTATGTTTTTGTTTTTATAGAGAGTATCAAAGGTTTAATTTCTTGATGAACAGCTCAACCAGCTCCCTGGATGCTATGCACTCTCCAAAGCTCCGTCTGGAAATCTCTTAACTTTCAGGAGCAGATGAAACTCCCATCCTCTTCTGGACGCGAAAGCAACATACTCAAACCTAGCGAATGCATGTGAAAAGTATATAGTTTCACTTCTTGCTCCTTCTGACAGTGATCTGAATCAGCATGAGAAAGCTATCTTCACTCCCATCCTTGACCACGTGTAAATTTTGGTTTATGCAATACACAG
This sequence comes from Tinamus guttatus, assembly GCF_000705375.1. Next base: position 329,994 of record NW_010577787.1, read on the forward strand.
ATCTGTGGATCCAGAAACAGCTATCACAGAAGTCAACCATTGAAGCAAAACCTCTTGTCATCATGTTTGTCCTAACAGATGAGGCCATTTTCACCACTGTGCAATGGAGTACAAGGCCCTGTCGCTCAGGCTGTCAGAATGATTGGACACTGGCAGGTTATTTGACTTGAGTGAAATCCATACAAACTTTTCTAAAAAAAAAAGGGGAATACTTGGGTTTGATCTTTTTTTCTTTTCTTTTATAAACATGCCTTGGTATTGATTAACTTTAGACAACTAAATTTCAAATAATATGACCACATCTTTTCCTCCTAAGATTATCAGCAACATCTGAATTTGAAGCATTTCTCTCAGTTTCATCGCTTGGAGTGAATGGTTTCATTGAAGAATCACAAAATATAAGGATTTTCATAACTTGGGCTTGGCACTCTTCCCAGAGTACAAGTAGTCTAAAAATAAAGTCCTTATAAAAAGATTTATCCTCAATGCAGGGATTTTCTTCCTTTAATGGGGATCACTCCTCCAATTCTGAGTGTGCTAAAATTTCTGAGTCCGTTACCAGAATAAATTGTTTCTCAAGCTGAATCATTTGCCCTGAATAATTCACATTGTCCTCCAGCAAAATTTCTTGACTTAATGAATGTAATCCATCAGCTTCTAGGGATCTACAAGTTTTAAGTTACCCTTGAGATAAAGTTCCTTCCGTTTTGAGAAAAATACATGAATCCTCTTTATTTATTTTCAAATAACATTCTCCCTCTAGTTTTCATGCCAAACATTAAAAAAAGCAAAATGAAACGCACTGGATACTGCCAGCTAGAGCTTTTCACTAAAAAACAGTTAATCTCAGTGAGGAGGGCACAGAATTTCCCAGCACTTGAGGAATGCTGGGACACCCTGGAGGATGCATCAGCCTCTGGATAATCTCTGTTGATTTATGACAGGCTCTACACTGAGAACTGGAGCCATGGCTAGGGTTCAGTATTCCTTTCATACACTGCAAACTGTTTTAAAAGGAAAGCCTGAGCAATTCCCCAAGTGGACACAGGCTCAATTCTGCAGTCGTTACTCAGACAAGCAGCTCAGTGAGTTCACTAAGGCA
>NW_010577787.1:331135-344451 GCF_000705375.1 Tinamus guttatus
AATTTAATCAACTTCATTTCCTCAAGATCATCCAGAACAGTGAGGACTGCAATAGGAAGGACAAAATTTCAATGGTAACTTCCTATCAATGGTAACCATACCAGCATCATCAATGTTTGGCTAGCAAAGCAACTGGTCTAAGCACTAGCAAGGATAAGAGATCCTCAGCTCAGATGTTATTCTGAGGACGAGAACTTTGGTGGTTCATAAGCTCACACACCATAGCATTCTCCTTGCTCTCATTTTCCAATAATGTAGATGTCTTATTCTCATGATTAAAAGCCTCTCACTGTGTTTACAAACAAAGGCCATTTTACCCAGCAATCTAACAAAAACTATTGCTTAAACAAGTACAAGAATAGTTTATTTTTGATGTTTTAAGATATTACCATGAACTACCTGTCTACTTGTCCCTTTCACTTATTTGCCTTCAGATTTTGTAGGCTCAACTTCCAAGACAGTAAGAGTTTCTACTTTTAGGAAGACGACATAAGCACGCATAGAAAAGATCAATTATTTTTACCCTCTTCCTGCAGGACTATTGCAGGCAAAATAAAATTAAAAGTACCACACACACACGCACACACACACACACACACCAAAAAAAAAACCACACATGCAAATGAAAGAGGGCAAATAAGATTATGTGAAGAAATCTTATTTCCTTATTTTTTTAGATAGGATTAAACATTACATACGGAGATGCACATAGCATTACTAATTAGAGATTCTCCCAAATGAAATTTAGGAGTATTCCACTGTAATTGCTTTACTAATTTACAAGACAACCATTCTACTTTTTTTCAGAATTCATTCTCATTTATGTTACTCGACCTACTACCTACTTTGGGACAACAGGAACTTGGTCATTGTAAGAGAGAATCCATTTGTAAGTGTTCCCCGCTTTCCCCTAGATTTCCAACAATACAAATACTGTGCCTAAAAAAAGCCCCTTGAATTTGTACACAGCTCAGGTGACTAATATTTTACTTACCAGAATGCAAAAAATAATTCCCCCATTGCTCACACTGATGATACACCTCACACTGTGCAATTTCATTTTCATGATGAGGAAATGCAAGATCTATTCCACCAGTATGGATGTCCAGATGCTTTCCAAACACTGCGCTGTAACAACATTTTCCTGATGAATAGTAGAACACAACAGACTTTTTTTTTGTAAGAGAAATGTACAAAACAAAATGGAACATCATAAATACAAATATATAATTATTGCAATATCAGAACAGGACTTTAAACAGATCTCAGACAAGAAAATGGCAGCAAAGCCTCCCTACGAGGCCATATCTGCCTACAATTATTATTTGACTAGGAACAATTATTTTTGTAACTTAGATTCAAAGACTGCAAGCAGGACATTCCCTTTCTTGTTGGGTGATTGAATCAGTATCAGACAGCAGCCTTCACCTGCAAACCAAGCAGCCTCAAAGTGGCATACATTTCTTTAAACTTGGCATCACTACTCTACCTTGTACCATTTCTAAAAGAAACCAGGCAATGCTCTACACAGTCTCAAGAGAAAATGCTTAGCCCTATACTGTTACAATAGCAAAAGAAAGAGTTTAATTCAGAGTTTATGCTACTGAGACTGAAGAATCAAGTCTACCAAGTTGCAAGAGCATAAATCCTCAAATGGAAGGAGAAACCAGATTGCCATGTGCAGTTGAATTTTCCCCGAGTGATCTGTTGATAAACCTCAAATTCAGGCGCCTCTGACTTATACATGTGTGGGGGTCAACGACAAGGAAATCTGACTCCCTTGCCTGTGACGTCCCAAACTCACTCCTCTCATCCCAGTAACACTGCTGCATCTGTACAGGTTAGCCCAGTACTTACCTTTAGCCACCAGTATTTACAGGGAACCCTGGGCTATGTAAGGGGCTCATGTGGTAACATAAGAGACCTAGAAGCTTCCTGGTTAAAGCCCAGGAGCCATGTACTATTCAGCACCCCACCAAGTCTCTACTACCTCACCCGGGACAAGTTGATAACTTGGTTTTGCCCTTCTGTTAAGCAAAGATAATATTCACATTCTCACAGGAGAGCTAATCTACGCCAAGTGCTATGTCCAGTAACTGCAGACGCATGTGTTGGAAAAGAAAGGAAAAAATATTGTCTATACAAGTAGAAAATAAAACACAGGACACATGCGTGCACACAGGCACACATCACCTTTCCAAGTGTCCTATCAACATGTTGCTCCTCTTCTTGTGGTAGCTGGCTGGACACGAGCACTTTTTGGTGCTTTTGGGGAACAACCACGCTTTGACACCCAGGCTTGTGACAGAACTGCTCAGGGTGGTGGAAGGGAGGAAACAAACATGAACTGGCTGGTGGTCTTTTCCCCACCTGCTTCTTCCCATGTGCTCCAAAACCAGATTCAGCACAGCTCTTCTCAAGAGCAACCCCCTCCTCTTGACTCCCCTGCCAGAGAGGAGCTTTGCTACTTGCAGATCCCTCCTGCCACACACCTCGAACATACTCTAAAATTAATTCACCTAAATGACCTCAATGTTTTCAGACCCTTAGTAAAACAGACAGGCAAGCTGTTATTGTTTAAAGCGAGTATGTGACAGCTGACTGACAGTAAGACATTTTAGATGACTTACAAAAATAAGTTTTCCTTTTTACACAGTCCAAAATTACTACATTTGTGCTCTCACAGGTCACAGATCAAGTCCTATCTGCATGACAGGAGCCTCCTTCAGTCACTGTAAAATGAATTTTTACAGAAATACAGAATATAAACAGCATCACATTAGTAGATAGGTAAGAAATGACAACTCACTATGAAATGGCCTAACGTGCATGTCTGTCTCAGGTCACACTTCAAACAGCATGTTTTTATGCACTTCAGTTGCTTTAACTATTCTTTCACAGTACTGAAACTATTTAGTGACATAAATATCATCTTTACAAATGCTTTTCACAACCAGGAACTAATGACTAACAACCTCAGGTGCCTCAGTATAGCACATGAAAGAGAAACCTAAAGCAATAGTTCTACTGACTGAGCCTGGGCTCAACTCTTGAGATAAAAAAGGATCAGACCTCAGCCATTTGTTCTTAATATATGAAAGGTCTGAGACTAATGCAAAACAACGTACTGCTACAGATCTTCCAGGACAGAAGAGCTAAAGTATCTTTTTCCAAAATACATAAATGCATAAGGCTACTGCAGAAGGCAAAGTATTATAATTCTGCAAAGAAAACAAAATAGAACTTTAAATTAAAAGCAAATTACTTTAAAGCAACCGTGAGCAAAATGCTACTAGGCACGATTCATGCTCTGCCCACACAATACACTGTGCCACAGAGAAATCACAGCATCTAAGACTAGGGCTGAATTGTGAAGAAAGCTAAGTAACATTTTGATCACTAGCATATATATCCATATAAAAGTTGTTTTGATAAGGACAACCAAATCCCACATATTCTCTGGAGTTGGGATGGAAGCCCATACTCTGTCCTCTTAATGCAGCACTGCACCCTTGACAACACGTGCTAGGACTGAAGCAAGTGGGAAGGAAGGAGATGACAGTAGTACTACAGCTTCTGCTAAAGCATTCATTACTCAGTTCAAGTCAAAAGGCATCATCCTGCAAGGCATGGCTAAGTGCCCAGGTCTTTCTTAAAAGAAAGAACTAAAATGTAACAAGACAGTTGCTCTGTTAAGGTAGAGCTCAGCTGGTTTGAGCCACACATGACATCCAGCATTGCAGAGAGTATTCAGATTAAAATTGATGCTTTCTACTGACCAGGCAAAATACTTTGAGCATCGCTGCTACTCTTTGCAACATAAATCAAAAATCAGCACTGGATTTAAAACCCAAGACATCTGACCTTGCTATTGTGGAGCACTCAATGTGCCATCCAGGTCTTCCTCTTCCCCAGGGAGAAGTCCAAGACAGCTCTTGAGGCTTGGCAGCCTTCCACAGGGCAAAATCTTTACCATGCCGTTTATCAGCACCAGCTGCCAAGAACAAGTGATTTGTTATTGGGGTATGTCTCAGAAAGGACAGACAAATGAAAGCAAAAGAAAACGCACATGCAGATTTATTCTCATTTGCCCAGCTGCTGTTTGCCTGTATCTTTCATCCCTTTCCCCTAACCCAAGACTTCCAGTTTGTTGAACAAATCCAGGAGGATTGGGGGGGGCGGAATACTTGGAATTAGACTACTGCAAGCTAAAAAAAAAAAAAAGAGGTCAAGATTCTTTATTACTTCTGATCCTTTGAGTCCCTTTGCCCATTTTACATCTTTCATTTAGTTACTTATCAGTCAGATTAACACAATAAACAGGTTACACTACAGTGAGAGGGGAAAAAAGTTTTCCTCTGCGGCACAAAACATTTCTCATTTTAATTCTGTGAAATCAAGGGCAATGCCGAGAACACCAGAATTGTTCCCAGGTAGCAGCGATGTTCCAGGATTATTTTCACCCACGTTTTGGATGAAGACAGAACTCTCCTCCCTGGTCACGTTTGCTGCTCCCTTCGCCCCACGGCCTCGCACGACACCAGCCGTTTTGGCCGCAGCGCTGCAGAGCACGGAGCCAGGACAGGGCTGCTGAGGAGCCCCGGAATGGGCTCCTCTGCTCCCCACCGCTGTGGGGATAAACACGTGATCTTGTATTTGATACAACAAAGTACTTACTTGGTTTGGAGGGATCCAACACAGCCTTGACTCACATTGCTCTAAGCTCCCTGTTCTTAATTATTTAACATTGCTGATCTGTTTAATTTGCAGTGATGTTAGACTTGTTTCATTTTTTTTTCCTCCTTCAGACCACAAGTGAAACTACTTTGTATTACTGGGTCTAAACCAATTCCTGTAGAATTCCAGTAAAGGCACATTTTAATGATGATTCTTTGCTGACAAGTTGGGGGATTTTTTTGAGACTTGGTAAGTGATAATTTTTCTTGATCCCCTCAGCTTGTTCATTATTGATAGAGTTAATTTCTATTCAGAATGTCATGCAGTATTAAATAAAGCACCCTACAAAAATATCTATTACGCCTTCATCAGTTAAACTTGATAAAAAACTAGGATTACCTTCCTATCCCTTTAAGTCGTATGAACTGAACCTTCACCTTGACACTCTGACTGACTAGGATCTGGTGACTCCCTCTCATCCTTGCCTTTCCCCAGAGAGTTAATTTCTATTCCGAATGTCATGCAGTATTAAATAAAGCACCCTACAAAAATATCTATTACGCCTTCATCAGTTAAACTTGATAAAAAACTAGGATTACCTTCCTATCCCTTTAAGTCGTATGAACTGAACCTTCACCTTGACACTCTGACTGACTAGGATCTGGTGACTCCCTCTCATCCTTGCCTTTCCCAAGTATTATTTAAAAAGATGTATTTCATTTTGGGGGGTTACAGACTAAGCAGTCACAAAAATCTCTAGAAGTAACAGTACCAGAGGAGATCATTTAGTCCACCCTCACTCCCTGACTCAAAGCAGGGTCACCTAGAAAAGGCTGTTCAGGACCTTGGCCGGTTGGGTTTTGGAATGGAAACATTCTGGATGCACAGAGAAGGAGACCGACCTATAAATACCTATTTTTAATTTCTGCACAGAAAGGAAGGGTGAAAAAAAAAAAAAATCTTATTCTGATGTTCCACTTGAATGACAATAGTCATTTACAAAAAGAGACACAGACAAAAAATACCATGCTCCAGTAGTTATTCCATAACCTTTACTAACAAGAGTTAAGGACAAATAAAAATGGCATAATAGCTTAAAACAACTTCTGTGCTTATACAACAAGACACAGCACAGTAAGTCACAGCACATCTCTAGCTACACTCCGTCAGGGACCACTCTAAGGACTCATCAGGAGGGCCGTTACAGCCTATCAATAAGCTTTCCCTAAAGAATTATCAACAAAAATACCTACCATCTGCAAATGCCTGTGTTGAAATAACTCCAGAACAGAGCTGTGAAATTTTTTTGTCTGCAATCCCCAAGCATCCCATCAAGTTCGTCCAGCAATTCCAAAACAGACTTTCCACTGGAGAAGAGCTGAGCTTCAGGGCACAAAGGATGCAGAGCTGCCCCCAGCTCTGCTGCGCAGGGAGCTGATCCCGCACGGCTGGAGGCGGCTGCAGGAAGCCTCAGCAAAGGGGCTCAGCAGCAGAGAGCTCAGAGCCAGGGCTACACGCCTGCCTTCACCACAGCCTACCGAGCACCCTAGCATCCCTCACACTCAGCAGCAATTTTGTAAGGAAAGCAGTAAAGTCATCGTGCTGCTGTACATCAGAAGGGTGCAGCTGCCCAAACAGCAGCACGGTAAGATGCCGTTTCTTGCATTTGCTCCTGACTGCCCCTTTGCTGGCTGGCACGGAGGCTGGGAAGCTAGCCAGCTAACCTCCCTGGTAAACGTGCATGCAGCACTCATATCCAGTTTATTAAGCAGCGGAATTGTTTTCTCAAGCACCTGACCAGAGAGGTAGAAATTTCTCTTACACTGGCAAGCAGTGAACATTTCAATAACAAATATATATTAGAACAGTGTGATCTTAATTAACCAAAAAGATGGCTACACACAGCAGGTTGGAATTTTTTTTCCATATTGTTCTAGGAAGCTTTACACAAATAAAGAGTTCAAAATACAAAACACAAATCATTGACATGAACTTACCTGATTCATCTTCTGCACCGGGATAAATAGTAGTTAACACTCCATATCTCTTTCCCCAAGACTTAACATCAAAATAAACATTGCCTAATAGAAAATAAATGTTTAGTTTTATATCAAAAATGGGGTACATTCACTCTGCTGATATGATGAAGCGATAACACTTCCCTGAAAGCAAACCAAAACAAAATGCCACTGAACTTTCATTTGAAATTCTGCTCTAGAAATTCAGAATTACTGCCCCAACAGCAGCACACATTCCCACATTATCTGCTCTCTGGTAACTTCATTACATTTGCTCATTTTGCACATGAAGATACACCTTTTCCTAGAGATGTGAGTCCTGAGATTCCCATCCACACACAACCAGCAATCCCCTCCACAGCTGAAGAGTAGTCTCTTACTATTCCAGTTAAGTGCAACTGAGTCCTCCTGCAGCCACCAGCTCTGCTTAAGAGCTTCCACATGTCATGACTTGCAGGCAGGAGCTACACAGGAGATGTCCATCCCCTGTTTAGGGTTAACAGGTTTCCCCAGCTCTCCTGTAGCACCCCGGCCAGGACTTCCCCACAGGATTTACAGTAAACAAATGTAACTGGTCGCTAACATAGTTAACTTGGCAATTGGGCAACAGCCACTCTGGGCAGTCACATCACTGCAGATGAGTCGCTCACACCTGGTCTGTTAATCAACAGGGGGAAACACTGGGGCAGGCACCTCATGTGATCACAGGACAGGATTACCAAGGGCACCGATACCCTGCCCCTGTGCTAACATGGGGCTGCCCTGATGCAAGTCTTACCTTTCGCGGTTGCGTAAGCTTGTCCATTAGCAATTATTCTCTCTATAAAGGAAATTATCTGAGGAATGTTTTCCGTCACTCGCATATATACTGTAGGAGGAAGGACCTTAGGCAAAGAAACCATAACAGCTTATTAGCCTGCGTGTGAAATATGCTGCTGATAAGCCACTTGGCTCTTAAGAGATTTGATGCTTCTTAATTTTCTGCTCAATTTCATCTTTCAAAAAAAAATGTTGCAAACAGAAAAAGTCATAGACAGCATTTAAGATATAGGTAATAAAAAGAATAATAAATAAAAGTTTGAGGAGGAGGAAAAAACAAAACACATGCACTGACACAAATCCACACATTTTTCCAGCAGTTTCCGGCAATACCCTGAACTAGAAGCAAAGTCATCTGAAGTCAGCAGCACCATATTTTGTCTTACATGCTCAACACCAGGCTATTTCTGTGTTTGAGTAAATACATATTATTACTGAACCACAGCTTGCCTGCATAAGGCAAAAAAAGTCTTGTGTAACCCACTTGCCTCCCGTGATAGTCAGGGTTTGATTTCTTTTTCCTCTCCCCTTACTCAAAAGCCATTTCCTTTCCCTGCTCCCACCCCCCGAAAGAGTGAAAAGAATAAAACAGTATCACACAGACAATCTATTTATTTCTTCAGCTCGAACTGTCAAAGTCAGATTCCTTTTCAAAATAAAAGCTTTAAAATACTCTCAAATTTAGAAGTTCATTTATCCATACCTTCAAGGCAGCCATATCTTGTTTAAACTCTTCTTCATAAATACGAGCAAGAGCTATTGGCGATATATTCATCTGAGAGAAGAAGAGGGAAAAAAAAAAGAGAAGATTAATAAACTGCAAATCAAAGCAATGATACAAAACACTGCAATCTTTTAATCAGGCAGTTAATAACTAATTGGAAGACTTACAAAGACTCACAGTAAAAGGCTAGAAAGTCTTATTAATCAAACATTCTGGGAGAAGATTATACAGGCAGCATTTGAGTTAACAAAGTTTGATATCAATCTTCTAAAGAGAAAGCAACTAAAGACTGAAGCAATAAACCCCTTCCCTACTATGTTTCTCTTGAGATGGTCCTCCACTACAGTACAGGGTGCAAGATGCACTCCACTTCCTGGCAGGGGATACTGATACAACCTGCACATCAGAAAGACATTGGCTTGCAGGACCGGGCAGCACGTTCATTTTAGGTGATTAGGATACTTCAGCTAGTCAGTGTCACTCGTATATATCAATACGACCAAAGAAAACTAACTGAAAAGTAGTTTCATGTTTTTCCAAGTACAGTAGTTCTCATCTGCCTTTTCCACATTCAGGTAACTGAATCGTTAACAAAATAAATTCAGTTTCCCCATTCCCTACGGGGGCATAGCCACGGAGTCTGTTTTTCAGACTGCAGGTGCCCCTCACCCCCAGTTTGAACAAGCCACTGGGGCAGCAGCCAGGCGTTGTGGTGCAGACAAACAAGATGCTCATCCTGCAACGACGCAGATGCTGAGAACTGAGACCTGCTTCTGCCTGCCCACCACGGTGTTCCTCCAGCACCAGCACCCAGGGCCATCTCGCTACCCATTTAAGCTGCTGCTTTGATTAATGGGAAGAGAAAGGAACCTAGCGGGAGACAGGGGGATTTCTCCCATCCTTAGATGTTCGAATTGTGAGCAGATTCATCTCCCTCTCGGATGACTACAGAGAGAACACACTATGATCATCACAGACAAGGCACCCAACTTTTAGACTTTCTAGATGAGCACCAGGGAATAACAAACAGAGCTGGGAGCTGCTTATAAATGTAAAACTTACCGAATTGTCAGGGTTGCTGACCTCACTAGAAGGCTCGAGTTGATCCTTTTACTAAACCTTACCACTTGCAAATTAATTCAACCCCATTAAGGGCACACTCTTGCCAAGACTGACCCATACACTCAATGTCAACTTTGAAGCAAGCCATGAACTTGCACAGGATGGAACAAACTCCCCAAGAAGCTGGTGCTACACTCAGCTGGCGCTGAGCAGCGGCCAGGAGGTGCCCTCACACACAGCACATGGCTGTCACTCCGCACATCCTAACGTCTCACATCAGCAGCACCTCTTCAGGGACCAACGCTGAACGAACAGCAGCAACGACAAAACTTTTATTCAGAAAAAAATCCAAAACACCCTGCTCAATACATTTTGGTGTGCTTCGGGGATAAGACAAGACACTCTCCAGCTCTGCTGAAGGTTTAAGGTGGCTGCTTGCTTCCCGCTGGCCTTCCCGATACACCACGAGGGTGCAGGGACACCTGCCCGGAGCCCTGTGGCTCTGCACACTGTCCCTCTGCCCGGCTGTCTGTGCCAAACCGCCAGCCCCTCCGAAGCCAAAACTGACTGGAACTTTCAAAATTTAACCTTAATTAAAAGCAGAACAAAGCTTAGGTCTCTTGAACTATATAGTACTACACAAATAGCTACAGAAAACACCAAAAGCTTGGGCGAGAGATGATAAGCAATACCTACCTCACTGGCCCTTTTAATTATTTTGTCATCTATATCTGTAATCCCCATCACCATGATTACTTCAGTTTCAAAAAATCTAGTCATTATTCTTCGGATGATGTCAAACTTAACATAGGAACTGAAAAAGAAGAAAAAAAGAGCTTTTAGACATGCATCATTGAGAATAAATTTAAATAAAGGTTACCAACACCACTAACACCCACAGACATAAAGTGAGCCAATTCTTGTAATAACAAGGGCTTGAGTAGATAAAATATTTTGCCAAAGCTAGTTACAAGCTGCACAAAAGTCAAGCCAATTTCAGTTGAACTGGTCTACCCTCTTCTGGCATTAGCAACACATTACATCACATTTTCTGATTTTCCTTCTGTTGTATCTCTTGAGCAAAACTTCAAAGAGAACTTGAAGAAATGTGGATGAAAGCACACTGACACTGTTTCAAATTCTGAAAGAAGCATGCTAAGGAAAGCAGGTTTATGGACAGAAATAAAGAACTAAGGAAGAGATAATTCAGCTCTTAAATTCTTATAAGGATATCCAGCTCATCTCCATTATTCATTTCTGCATTGTTATCTTCTACATTTGTTGTGTTTATCATGATTCAAATTTTTTTTAAAAAAAAAAGGAAGAAAAAAACCAGAAAGTTTAGCGATAAAGTGGGATTCTGTTCTCAAACAAACAGGAGATAACGCGGCAATCATTGCCACGCTAATCACTCCATTCGATTCCAGGCTCTTTCCCAATGCATGATCTGCACGGCATCTTCCCTGGTCTGCAGGCCCCCACCAGGAGCACTCATTTCAGCTGCCCCAACTCAAACAGTGCTCTGAGCTCGGCCCACGGTGGGGGGATCAAGGCGCTCCAGCGTCCCGAGCGAAACAGGAGATAAAGCAGCAATCATTGCCACGCTAATCACTCCATTCGATTCCAGGCTCTTTCCCAATGCATGATCTGCACGGCATCTTCCCTGGTCTGCAGGCCCCCACCAGGAGCACTCATTTCAGCTGCCCCAACTCAAACAGTGCTCTGAGCTCGGCCCAGGGTGGGGGGATCAAGGCGCTCCAGCGTCCCGAGCGAGTTAGGCCTGAGAGAGAAACTGAGCAACAGCAACTGATACAGGCAACACCACGCACACAGGAAAGGTGCTCTTAATTCCTCAGGCACTGGAGGGTTTAACTGCTTAGGTAAAGCAGGAAGAATATCTTTATTGCAGGCGTATCGCTGAACAGCGGTTAAGAACACAGTATGAGAAAACACTAAAGAAGCAGCAGAGATAACACACCTACTTATCTGTGTGGCACACTGCTTGCCATGCAGCACTCAGTCCTAGCTACTCTTACTCAGAGCAGTACACGAAGATGACAAAAACAGGTGCCACGGGCCTGTGGGAAGCTTCCAGATGAGGAAAGCCTAAAATTGTTAATTCAGACCCAGGATAAAAAGTAATGGATAAAAGAACAGGCAGAGCTAGGTCTTTTAATTAAAAGAATCTGAACATGAAAAAGCAAGAAGAACCACCAACAAAGACATATTCAAGAGACAAAGAAAAAGCAAGGCCAAAAGGTAGAAACCTCAGACTTAAAAGAAATTACATTCTAGATCCACTATACTGTTTAATATCTGTTATAGCTAACAGAAAAATGAGCAGAACACATAAAAGTCATATAAGCTACTGCCCTGCACAGCTTGTGTTGTCCATAGCTCCCTCGCTTGGGCACAAAGTCAGACTAATGAGACTTTATGTTAAAAGAGCATCAAGAACATGTACAAAGAGCAGAGATACCAACAGGAGAAAGAAAAATATGAGTAAGGAGAGAAAAAAAAAAAAAAGGAGAGAGAGAGAGAGAAATAATAGCTGTAATATAAATATTTAAGTGTGATTCACTGTGCTGAAACTATGTAAAATAGCAATATAAAAAGAAAAGAGTACTGGAAAGTAGCTTCCACTGGACCATAACCACTGATTCATCCTTAACATAAAACACTGAAGAACAGCAATAAACAGGAAGGAAGCACCCAGCTTCTGGAAATATCAGTATCCTTCGTCCTGCTCACTTCCACTTTGCCCCTTCTGGTATTAAATACTTCTGTTTACAGGGCAGTCTCATGTAGTATTCTCCTCCACACTTGCTCTCAAGATCAAAACCACAGGATTGGTAAATTCAAAGCAAGTTTAGAGCACTGAGGAACAATCTCCTGGCGATGGAAGCGCTTCCACAGGTCTTCCCCCTGCAGTGCTATGAGGTAACAGAGAAGACGGGGTCTGTGGTTCTAGGAGAATTTAAACAAAGAACGGTACTTAGTCGCCTTGATATAATTGCTCTCAAGCTACGATTTTAAAGTGCAGTTATTTCAAGAGGAAGAGTACTGTAATACTAGCTGTAAATACTCCATGACATCCCTGCTTGAGCAGTGGCATCAGACTAGATGATCTCCAGAAATCCCCTCCAAACTCTGCTGTTCTGTGAAATGCACGTACTGCTAAGATTTATTTATTTATTTATTGTATTAAAGTTCCCCTGTATAAAGTATAAATGAAATAGGGATGTTGTTTCCAAGACATGATTTTCTTGATTCTTAGATCACTACTATAAAGCCAGGAGAGTTCTCTGATAAGACCAGACAAAAGAAAGGAAAATGAAGACAACAATACATGTGTGCAATGGTCCGGTGGCATTTAAGGACAGGTTGCCAACACTATTTTTACACGGTTCCTGCGAACCTTGTTCTTTCAAGGACTACAGGACAGGAGCTGCAGAGTGGCTGGGCTGCTGCACAAGGAGCCTCTGCACACCAGGCAGGTCTGAACAACCGGCAGCCTCGGCCTTCGCTGAGCTGGGTAAGGGGTGTTTGCAAAACAACTCACAAAGCCGTACGTTGGTCACTGCAGTTATTCTAATGACCTACTGGTCATTTCCACCTGGTAAGACTTACTAAGCTGTTACCACATGAGAACTCTTTTAATGCAGGTGAACTGAAAAGAACATCTTATTTTTAAACTTAACCTTAAGAACATCTTTTTAGCAGTAAAACTACCCTGAGCTGCTTTTCCCTGGTGCTGACACAGTATCCAAACTAAATGCAAGAGAAGCGATGCACGTCTTACCCTTGGAGGCTGCACACACAGTGATGAAGCGCTGCGTGTACAATTTGCCTATCTTCACAAATAAAAGCACTCTTAAGAGTTTTCTCCGGGTTGTTTTGCCACTTTCTGGGAGCAACTACCTACATCACGGTTCCCCGAGGTCAAGAAAAAGAAAATGAAATAAGCCGTGGGACTTTGCTCCTTGCACGGGGCACGCGTGGAGGCCCCCGGGGCC
>NW_010577787.1:356661-424309 GCF_000705375.1 Tinamus guttatus
CGCCCGCCCCGCGCGGGCTGCCGCGGGGAGAGCTGGGGTCCTCTTCTGGGTTAAAGCTTAAACATTATGCAGCGCTTTTTTGTCACTTCTACGGCGCATGCGATGTCGAGCAGCGAGCGTTCGCAGCTGGGTGGCTCTTGCACATCGTGCAAGTCGCACAGGACTAAGATGTGTTTAAAAGCGCTGTCAGAAGGCTTTATTATTATTATTATTTTCCTGGCTTTTCGGCAATTATCCTCGTTGATGCAAGCAGGTTGTGCTGAACAGGTGCACCTTGAGCAGGCGCGCGGCTGCGCCTTTCCCCTGACACCCTGCTCAGGTACCAGCTGCCGATTTGTGCCAAAGCCCCGATGAAACTAAGCACTCCCTTCCGTTACCCAGGGGCTCTCTGAAACTCAGCAGCCCTTCCCGTCGTGGAGGCTTGGGGCAGGCGCCTCTTGCTCCCCATCTGGCGTGACTGGACGTGTGTCTTGGGAAGTGCCCAGGGCGCTGCAGAACCCCGGGGCGCTGCGGTCGGGTGTTGCTCATGTGCGACACAGCAGCTCCGGGAGGGGGTGCCACTCAAGACATCTTAAAATGTTTATGTTGACCAGATAGGTTATAACACAGGACATGTTTGACTATCATGAGAAGCACACGCTGCATCTCCAGCAGCTAAAGCAAAACTTGCAAAACTTTGCATGTCTTCACAAGACGTTCGGAATATGTGTGCTCTAAAAAAACCTACTTAGGTGAGGCAAAGCCTGAATCACAGGATTGTTGTTGCTCTTAGTTGCGTATATTAGCAGCCTGTTAGCATAGAAAACAAGTGTTCATACTTGTGAATATCAGAGACAGTTTTGGATCATGTTTGCATGTCTGTGAGGTTCTGAGTTTTATTAGGTCATCTCTGATTAGTTTTATATCAACATCTAAAATCATCTGGGGTCGAATATTGCTGCGCGAATATAAGCTGCACGCAAAGGGAAAAATCAGAGAACAAGGTGCAGATCATTTATAAAGAATAACATTCTCCTTTGGGAGGACTTAATATGCTCACATACGCAGGAAAAGGAAACTTAGTTGTATCAGGCAAAATTTACCGTAAGTTTTAAAGGGAAGATGTTTTCAGCATTCTGAGTGTTTACCTGTCAGTCTGAAGCTGCTCATTCTTTGTGAGAAACAGTTTCATAAATCCTGCTTCTCTCACTGACGTGCAAATACAGATTTTAACGGATTTAAATGAACTTTATTTTCTAAATCTAAACCAATAGTAGTTGCAGTCTGTTTCTGAGGGACTCTCCCCTGGAGCTACAAACTGGGTGTCAGATTTTGGCTTTGGGGTATCTGCCTTTGACCAGCTTTGTGCATTATGGAACGGTCTTGCTGCGTAAAGAAGGGAAAATAAGTGAGGGCCCTTGCCGTTCTCTTTGCCCCGAATATTTATAGTTTTTATTTCTCCTTTGCAGAGATCCTGAAGGACCTGGATGACTATTATGAGAAATTTAAGCGAGAGACAGATGCGGTGCAGAAAAGAAGGATGTTGCACTGCATCCAGAGAGCGCTAATTCGGAGCCAGGAACTGGGAGACGAGAAGATCCAAATCGTCAGTCAGATGGTGGAGCTGGTGGAGAACAGGACGCGGCAAGTGGACAGTCACGTGGAGCAGTTTGAGACGTGCCAAGAGACTAACGACACCACGGGAAGTAGCGGGAAGGCCGGCCAAGATAAATCAAAGACTGAGTCAATCGCTCAGGCCGAGAAGCCCAACAACAAGAGATCGAGGCGGCAAAGGAATAATGAAAACCGAGAAAACGCTTCGAATAACCACGATCACGATGACATCACCTCAGGAACTCCAAAGGAGAAGAAAGCAAAAACATCTAAGAAGAAGAAGCGATCCAAGGCTAAAGCAGAGCGGGAAGCTTCTCCCCCGGATCTGCCTATCGATCCAAACGAGCCAACATACTGCTTGTGCAACCAGGTCTCCTATGGAGAAATGATCGGATGCGATAACGACGAGTGCCCCATTGAGTGGTTTCACTTCTCCTGCGTGGGACTCAATCATAAACCAAAGGGCAAATGGTACTGCCCCAAATGTAGAGGAGAAAATGAGAAGACTATGGACAAGGCATTGGAGAAGTCTAAAAAAGAAAGGGCCTACAACAGGTAGTTTGTAGACTTTTCGTAGTGAAGAAGAAAACCACCAAACCAGTGTATTTATTGTCAGTGTCACCTTTGTTGAGGTGAAAGGATTGTAAAATGTATATTTTTAAAGGAGGTTTAAAACTGAACCATTCCTGTTCTAGGGACGGCAATAAAAGCAATTTTGTTTTTCATTTGGTAAGCTGTAACAAGAATGTGGTCTGTGGACCAATGTATTCCAAAAAGTGAAGTAATAAGAGTTTAAGTTGAATATTCATCTGGGTCTTAAAAGACTTTTTTTTTTTTTTTTTTGGTGCTGGTAGCACTCAACCCATTAAAATTTTGATGACAAATATTTCTGCAATGTAATTTCTTTTTCTTTAATGAATAATTTTATTTGCCTCTTGAGCAAAATTGTCAAATAGTTTCTCCATCTGGCAGTATTTCAATAAAGCTACAGTACATTAAAAATATAACTTCCTTCAGTGATAACCAGCGCAAGATCGAACAAAAGGAAAGTAAGATTTGGGTTCTGCTACAAAGTGTGTCAGTATAACAGTTCAATAGCAAATGTTTAAATAGGCTTAGAAGATTATTTTTTAAAAAAAGGTAAATGGTTAAATTTTACACAACAAATATTTTATATGCTGGCCAAGTACCACAAAGGCCATTTTAAGATGATTGAATATGTTTTATATTTAACCAGGAAGTGGTTTAGTAATGAAACTTAACATAAATCAAGCTTTATACTGTCACAGATAGTAGAGTAGCAATCCTTAATTTGTATAAGTTGTATAAATGTACATTTTTAAGTGGAGTTGCACTTACTGTATTATATTTGGAAATGCAGCCAAATGCCATTGTGTAACCAATGTGCATTTCCTGCTGTATGTATGAAAATTGTACAGCTGTGATATCAAGAAATAAATGAAACAGCTTTGACAGTTTGCTCCTTTAGCAATCATGCTTAATGATCATTCCTTTTAAAAAAAAAATTAAAATCTCTTTAACCTTCGCAGCTCCAGCAAGCTGCCCCTAAGAAGCCTGAGCCTGCTGTAGTGGTAGCCAAATTATAGTTCTGATAATAAATCTTCATGGAGTGTGTGACCAGCACGAGTGTAAGGGAGTTAAAACAGCTTTTAACCTGCCATGCAACTCTACCCTCCTTGTGTGTGCAGTCACTCCCAGATCTGCCATTTATCTAAAAATCAATAGTATGAAAGTGGTCCTGTTCAGTTGTTTTCATGCTTTTACAGTATGGATATGAATTATTCCACGTTCATTATCTGCAGAAAATGCTCTTGCATTACACTATTTTTAAAGCATTATTGCCGCTATTCCAGGGGAGGCTTTTTTATTTTTTTGTGGCCGCCACGTATGAAGTATTTTAGCTCTGGTGAAAGTGCTGTGCTTTATCCTGGGACTCCCCGTCCTGTTTCACAGTGGCCCTTGGCTGGTTATTTTCTTCCCCTGTGTAGCTGGAGGAGCAGCCCCTGCGGCTGTGGGGATTCTGGCTCCTCGGCTTCTCTTGCAGGCGTCGCTCCAGGGGCCTTGGCTGTAGGCGAGCACGGAGTGGGAGCCGGGAATGGAAGAACGGTAACGGCAGGAAAATGCAAGTAGGTTGGGAAAACCAATGGGTCAGGAAAGAAAGAGTCGTGAGAACAAGATTAGAGGTGGGGATTTTTTGGGACATGATGTTGTCCATAACTGCACTGTTTCTAGGACAATAAAAACTAAAGTGATGTTTGTTTTTTTTTCCCCCCCCTCTTTCCCAGTGTATCCTAGCCAGTCTTGCTGTTGGAAATAGGGAAGACGAGGTTTTGGAGCCAGCTGAACACAGGCCAATTGAAGGGACTAGGTATTGCTTCAAGAGTAAGCCCCAAGATGCCCCAACTGGTATGGATAGCTCCCGCCAGATGTACATGTAAGTGTGTATATATATGTACACACACATACACATACCGCGCTGTGTACATGTATATATGTACGAGACAAGTAAAAGTGAGGCTTTAGCTTTAAAGAGGCACCCTAGCGTGTGTGCTTGCCTGTCTATGTTCGCAGTCGCTGCAGACAGGCAAATTAACCCTGAGTCACCTTTGCATTAGGTAAATGTCCGCTCAGAGTCAAGTCTC
Source organism: Tinamus guttatus (assembly GCF_000705375.1). The sequence continues at coordinate 360,918 of NW_010577787.1, forward strand.
CTGCTCCCCGGGTGGCTAAGGTTAACGTAGCCTTTCTGTGTTTCTTTCTTTCTTTTCTTCTTCTCTTTCCCCTTTTCCCCTAATGTCTCTTTTTTCCATTCTTCCTACAAACTTGCCCATCTTTCCTGCTCCTCTCTCCACTTCCTGCTGTCACGGCTAATCCCAGGGATTGTGGCCTCTTCCATCTCAACTCTTCGCTTGTCCTCCCACCAGCTGAGGGAGAGGGCAGAGACGCTCAGTAAAACTGAACAATGCAATTTTATACGAGGCTTTGGACCCTGTGTGTCTCAGTAAGTGTCTGCACTGGTTCTGTGGTGCTTCCTACATGTGAACAGCCAGAGGGGAAAAAAAAGGATGTGAAGGAACATGGTCAGAAAGTTCAGCTGGAGGTAGGTCAGTAGAACAGTATTTACCTTGCCCTTAAATGAACACACTGCCCGCTCCTGGTGGCTTGCTGAGCTCTCCCTTATCTCAGGCTTTGATGAAAAGCAGATGCAGATCCGCTAAGTGGCCTGAAATGCCGTCCTGCTCCACATTTTGACATGATTTATGTTATCTTCCCTGCTCACCATATATATATATGTATATATTTATATGTAGGCTACAACTTAGCTGTGGTCCCTGTTGATGGCAGGATTGGCGCTGCACCGTTAGCGGGGCCCGTTGCAGCCAGTGAGCACAAGTGTTTGCTTGGCTCCCGTTCAAGGTACCGTCCTGGGAAACTTGTGGTTGGTGGAAATTAGGGCATCTCATGTTATACTGACACACTGCTGAATGTTTCGCATCCTGACAACTTGGTTCTGGCTTCCATATACTGTTTAAAAAACCTGTCCTTACAAATGTAGTAACTCTCCTTTGGTTATTTTGGGTGAACCTAGTGGTCACAAGACACCAAATCTTCGAGCCGACTTTCTGTGTTTCTGCTCGTGACCGACGCAGCCGGTTTGTGAGCGCCGCAGCGCTGCCCGGCGTGGTGCCCGCACTCCGACTCGAGGAGACCCTCACAGCCTCGAGCGGACTTGGGGGCTCATCGCCCACAAGAGACGGCCAGGTGGGCTCTCTGCTCCTGCCTTCTGGCTGCTTTCCCTCGGGCCAAGGAAATAATGTGTAAAAGCCAGCGCATGCCGGCTGGGGAGGAGGCCTCAGCAGCACAAACCACGAGCTGCTTCAGCTTCTCACTGGAAGTGTTCGGGCAGCTGTTACCACCGCTGATCTGCGGCAGTGGTATCAGCGAGTCTGCATCGTGCTGCTGGACCCTTTCCCTCTCGGTCGAACACTTGCGACCGTTTCAACACGCGTGTCGAGCGAGCCTTGCCCTCGAGCGGTGCCGTCTGCCGGTGGCGGAGCTGCCCGGCCGCAGGGCGGCGAGAGCTGGCCCTGGAGATGCGAGTCCGAAGGTAAGAGAAGGCAGCGAGGGAGCCCTTGGTGTGTTGCTTCAGTTGTAAGTGCAAAGTGGTCCTAGAGGGACACACAGGTGGAGCCACCATGAGACAGAAATAGCAGAACAAAATATCAGTTTCAACCATTATATCACCTGAAAGCTGCCTGGTTAAGCCAAGCTACTGCCTCCATTAAGCCGCAGCAACCCTGGCCACGTGTAGTGTTAGGTTTGAGTAGGTTTCTTACTAATTAAGTGCAGTTGCTGATTAAATGTGTCCTAACTTCATAGAGTGGGTAGAAATACAACTGAACTGGACTGCTCCACTGGTTTCATTTTTTGGTAGAATATTTTGAGGTAACTCTTCAAAATTGTAATAAAGATACAGTAAGCAGTATTTTACAAAATATAATGAAAAAAATAACCAGACATGTCTAAAACTGAATTTGATTGTCACTGGGATGCATTCTGTTACTTTAGTTAAAATTAGGATTGTCCTCATAGCCCATTTAATCTATATATGTAAAATAACACCCTGTCATAGTCCGAAAGAACTAATGATTTCTCTTTTTAATATCAAAACTAGTACAAGCATTCAAAGTAATATAAAAATATAGAGAAAATACCTCTTCTTTTCCCAGATACTGCTGAAGTCTGTATCTAACAAGTTTAGGAATGACTTTGTAAGGAAGAGCACATACCTCTGTGCTGCTGTTAGGGCAGGAGAAGGCACGTTAAGGACCAGGTTAAGAACACAAGGCAGATGGCAATTTCTCAGTTCCTCAGTTTTGGGCTGCTGTTCATCAGCACACAAACTTGTGTAACAAACAGGGTTAATTTGATCTCTCAGTCTCTGACCAGGTTCACAATATAAATAGCTTTGCCAAGGGCAGTTGCCTTCGTTCATCTCTGCCTCATGTCAGGAGCCTGGCTAGCACCTTACTGCTCTTGCAGGTCTATTGGAAGTAGGAGGAAAAGCAGGTGCCTTTTTTAAATATCAGAGTCTTACATTAGAAGTATAAGTAAATGTTGTGTCCTAAAATTCCTGAAAAGGACTGCTGGCTTTCGTTCCTTATAAGAAATACCTTGCTGATTCATGAAGCTGTTTTTAGAGGTGCCCTACAATATCTATCCAGTATAAGGTGATGAAGTCTCAGATGCTACAATGAAGACCACGAAAGTGAATTATGATCAGAGAGATAGATACAAGTCAAAATCACAGAATCTCAGAATGGTTGGGGTTGGAAGGGACCTCTAGAGATCACCTAGTCCAACCCCCCTGCTCCAGCAGGGACACCTAGAGCACGTGGCACAGGGTGGCATCCAGGTGGATTTCAAAGATCTCCAGACAGGGAGACTCCACAACCTCTCTGGGCAGCCTGTGCCATCATCCTGGAGAGCACTGGAGATGGGTACAAGTCAAAATTCCTCCCAGGGTTGGGGTTTGGTCTACTGAACATCTAACTCCCATCTAAACTTCAAGTACCTACTGAAGCACTGAGCAAAAAATGTATCTGAAATGGCAGAAGAGAGTTGCTGTATCTCTGGGATGTAGAATGTTTGCCTGTGGATTGAATCTATCAAAAAAAGAAAAATAGAAAAAAAAAAAAGGGTTTTGGAGCATTTTCTCAGATTGCTTATCAAACGTGCGCCTATGAATATTGATAGTGCTATTCATGTTTAAGCTGGTGTGTTACTTTTATTTTCAACAGCTTAATTTTCTAATTCAGCCTTTTCATATAGCCATCAGCCAGCATGAGGGCTCAGAGGGAATATGCAGGAGCAGCAGAAGACACTGCTGACTATATGCTGATGCTTGGTCAGCTTTCCCTGTCAACCCTGGCCAAACTGAACAGCTGCTTTTGATTCTCACCATGGGGAAATGACAAAGAAAACGGAATGTTATCTTGCATTTGGCTTTCTCAACAGTCAAGTAGGTCCCCAAGAGCTTAACATATCTAGAGCTGCTAACCCAGCATCTGTAAAAAATATACGTACGCTTAACATGAACTTGGATCTTTTAGTGAATCTTGTAGAATTTGATAGATTGTCTTATACTCTCACCTTGTGGAAGAACTGATGCAGCTAAATGAATGCGGCTTTCGTCCCCTTGGTGCAATACATCCTGAACGCTCTCCTCATACAATATCCTTAACTATTTTGAATTTTTAAAATACGAATCAAGGTTGCAAAACAAAAAAATGTGGTGATAAAGATGAGAAACCCAAGTGAGTTGTGCATAAATGACTTACCTGCATTCAGAAAGGAATATTTTGCTGTGTTAATTATTAGATATATATCAGGGGACTTTTTGCTAGTCTCCCCTGTCCTTGAGATTTGCATGGTTTCATCTGAAAGAAAATGCTCTATTCTGATAATAATTTCCCCAGCCTTATAACTTTGAGAACAGACAATTTACTTAGAGCCATATCAGTAAAACATGAATTGGTAGAGGCATGTTCCACACAGTGATTTTATTCTACAATTAAAAGATTAAGGGCAGTTCTTTCAGAAACACTCCCTGAGTTTGGATGCTTTAGTTTGTAGGTATCCCTTGAGGACAATAAAAGTAGGAGGAAATGGATGTAATGTCTTAAACTTTAATCAATTCTCATCTGTGATCCCAATTACTTAAAAACTTATATTACAATCATATAATTTTGGCATAATGTCACTGCAAAACAGAATTGCTTGGATGCCTTGGTTTGCATTTCCATGCTTTGTCGGGATTTGATTTATTTTATGTTTAGTCTGTGTTATTTGCTGAGCTGCTTCTGTTTAGATTGGAGGCAGTTTCAAGAAGACAAAAGTAGTATTTTTAAATTAAAATTATTCACATTGCTGTCAATCTCAATGTGTAATATATACTTTGTCTGGGAATATAGAAGATGTCACTATGACCTCCCTTTTGCTGAGTTCTTAAATCAGCACAAAGAAACCCTTGCAAAAGGAAAGCTAGGCCTTGTGAAGAACAGAAGACAACAATACCAAGGTAAACAGCTGGACTTCTTCAATAAAAGTAAACATTTCTGGACCATAAAAATTTAAAGGAGCTATATCTAAATTAGTTCAAGGCATATAGAACATCGAATTTCCTGAAAAGATTAAATACAAAGAATGCTGATGCTTCTTCACTGAAAAGGACTGGAGTCTATGTGCAGAGCCAGCACTAAAATTTTACAAAGCCAGACCTGTGTCGTGCTATACAAGAGAAATGCAAAATAATTAGAAGTGCGTTACTAAAGAATCATATTATATATAAATATTAATTTATAGGAGGCAGTGCTGACGAGAAGATATCACCCATGTTTTACAGAGGTTATAAGGGAAGTATTAGACCTTGTTTGAGCAAACCAGAGGTTTTGATTTCAACTCACAGTCAACCTATAGCTGAGCAAGTTTCTCAGAAAAGACTGAATATTAATTTCCATATGTAATTCATTAGTATTTTGCATAGGTAACTGATACTCTACTTATATTTTAGCAAATACTTCTAGAATTAAGCAGAGAGATCTGTTACCTGATGTCACTAGCTTACTAAAGGTTTAGGCAAGAAAGCTTCTGGAGGCTGGTTGAAAAGATTTGGACCAAAGCTCAGGATTTTTTTTTTTATTTGTAGAACTAGTGTAAATCTTATTTTAAACGCGTCAGTCCCAGATGTATCTAAACCAAGAAGCATTTGTTTTCCTGTTCTTCCTGATGCAGTCAATGACTGAAAATGGACAATGATTTCTCTGAAGGTTTAGTGTAACTTCGTGCTCAGAGCAACCTGAAGAGCCAATGACTATTACTTCCGATATCTGTACAAAGCAGAGAAAAAATGTGCTGAGAGGAGAAGGAGGCTTGGGGTAGCAGCCTTCGTGAGCAATAGCAAAAATGTATCTTTTAAAGATCATTTTCGTGCTTTAAGTGAAAACGAGGGACCCAGGGTGAGGTGTTCTGTCAGTACAGGGTGTTCATTTACGTGCTATTCCTTCATCCGGTCTTTCGGAGCAGCTTCACTGAGCTACTTCAGGACCCCGGATGGGAGGTACACTGGAAATACGGTAAGGCACCTCCACTCTATCAAGCAGCTGATAGAGGCTGTCTGAGCATACATGTTAACCTTGTGCATGATGTGCTGGTGAACAATATTTTTTTGTCTCTGAGCTTTCTGTCCTTTGTCTTCTGGAAGATCTCTAGGCTGGGTCTCACTGGCCTAGATAGATGAGGATCTGTACACACACCCTGCCTTTGGCACTTTCTGGTGTAGTTCCTATGGACTTTGGTGGGGGTAGTTCAAATGGATTTCATGCATGTGATGAATGAATTGTGTTTAATTCGCAGCAATATACTGAATGATCTGAAAGTTCATACATCTTGCTTAATTGTCTCTGCTGGGCGAGCTATTGTACTGTATGCATTCAGTGAACTGGGAAACTCTATACATGCTTGCAAGACAAGATGACTATACTGGCTACAGGGCCACTCTTCCTTGTCTAGTGTCACTGGACCTCGAGTAGGTTTGGCAGGGACAGGATTGGGTTTCTGCTACAGGTGCATAGGATTGGGATTCCCAACAGGGAATTCTCCATCACAGGGGCTTGGACGTTGCCCCATGGGCTTATTCAGCCTGGAGCACAGAAGACTTTGGGGGGGTCATAAGAGCAGCCCTTGGAGCTACATTGGTTGTAATCTTGCAGTGGATAAAATGTCTTCTTGCAACTGTGGGATTTGGACCAGATCAACTCCAAAGGTCCCTTCTGACCCAAATTATTCTGTGAATCTGTTATCTGGGAACTCCATAATAGCCACAGTCAACAAAATACCAAGATCAGAGTGAGAATTCAACACGCAAAACTTTCATTCAATATCCTTAAGAGAAAGCTTCACTGCCACAGAATGAAACTAGGGCTGAGACTAAAATTGTTAATGTTGGGTGCAGCTGACATGCCTTTACAGGACTAACTGTGCAAGAAGAGCACTCCAGCTAACCTCAAAACCTTCATATTTTGATGCCACAAGAAAATGCTGAAAAGCCGCAGGAATTCAAAACCATAAAAATTACAGACTTGGCTGTGTTGGAAGAGAACGTATTATAATATGATAGCTGAGATGAAAATGAAATGTCACGGACCTGTCATATGGCAATCCTATGAGACTTCCTCCTGCTCTTGGTATCAGAAGGTAAGACAGAAGAAAAAGCATATGGAAAGAGAAGCACAGTGGAATGGAAAACATATGCAGAATGGAGTGCTACTAAAATCAGAAGTACCTTACGTGGATTGGGATCGCCACGGAAGAGGGGGTGACTGGCAACTGCTGGCAATACCACCCAGCAGGAGAGGAGCTTGCTGCAGTGCTTAGCAAACGCGGTGGGCGGCACTAAGCGCCTTTATGATATTTCCCCATAATTATGGGAAAACGTGTTTGCGATTTTGAGCACAAGAGGAGTTGTGAGAAGGATACCAGGGCAGTGATTTAACCAATGTGCCCTACTAGTTTGGTCTTCCCTTGGGAGCAGGCAGGAGAGAAGCTGAGACCCAGGCTGCCGCATGTAACTCAAACCAGACCAGTGAGCTCCAGCACAGTTCCAGTGAGCTGGAACACGAGCAAAGATGGATAAGAGTTATGTGGAGAGCAGGGCAGGGAGCAACAACACCTACACGGAGCCCCAGCTGCTGCAGGAAGGTGTAACCTTCAGAGGAGCCACATCACAGAAATGGGATCCGATACTCACCATCTGCATGAGAGAGGGGAGCCCTGAGCTGCTGCAGCAGATCGAATCAGGTGGCCCAGAGATTTCTCACTTTTTCACTCAGGGAGCAGCACAAGGGGGATATGACAAAACCCGGTCTCTTCCTTCAGAACGATGGGAATGTAGAAGGTTGTATTGAGGGAACAAATTAAATCATGCGGAGTTCAGGAGGAGAAAACAATAGTAGGCAGTAACTCTATACTGTTGTTTTTCCATATGGCCATACCAAAATCTTTGGAAGTCATGTAGCAGAATTGCATCAAAGCTATATCCAAAATTTTACACCCAAAGCTATCAACAGATGCTATTTTTGGCAGGCAGATTTGGCTTGGGATATTGAACTGCCACATCTACAGTGCTGCATATGCCAATAGGCCTGTAACAATACCCGCTTTTCCTTGGAAAGAAGTTCAGAGAGCTCCATATGGACTTTGCAAAGAAGGTCAAGCAGATGTTTCTTGGAATAGGAGTCTGCCACAGAGCAGGCTAGATGTCAGTGCTTGCTTGTGCCCATGAAAACTCCTCTTTTTCTTCCTTGGCTGCAGGAGTTGGGGGCCTCCCTCAAGAACTTTGTCTCTGTGGCTGTCCCTGTGACCTCCTCATGCATGCCTCTGGGGAAAGACATTCCCTATTCACTTCCAAAGACTTTAAATGCTGTTGGTTTACATGAGTGTGGAACAGGGATGGACTTGAGACTTTGGATTCAACAGAAAGAGCTGAGATAGCAGTAAGAGCTGATTGAAATGGGGCACAGGTGATACAGGAAGAGTAACCCAAGGAAGAGATGAACCAGTGCTAGCCGAAGGCCTGAGTGTTGGCAAGGACTCCTATGTGCCCCAACCTGCTCCTCACAGTGGGCTCCAGAAACTCCTGGAGAAATCCCTGCTCACACTTTCTGCGGATATAAGAATCCACATGGGCAATCCGCTGGAGGCAAGCTGCTTGCTTCACCTCTCAAAAGTGGTGCTATAAGGCAAAAGAAAATGAGAAGGCTCACACAGGATCTTGACCCAAGCTTGCAGCTCCGGAGTCTGCAGGGTTTGCTTTGCTTTGTTTGTTTTTCCTCAGTGAAAGGTATCCCGTGGTGATTTCTGTCCATTGCAAATGAATGAAAACATATCACCTCATTTCCTAAAACTCTTCCTTAGTCAGGGTAGGGTACAGGGGAAATAAGTTTCTGGATTACATAATTTATCTGGTGATCTACATTTTGCTTTTGCTGTGCTTCAGCTAACTACCCAGCTTCCCACATCTCATTTCTTGCTGAGTTCAGACAATCCAAAACCTGATATCTATTTATGGCTGTTGCTTTTTTTAAATTGTATTTATTTATTTATTTATTTCTGCTTAAGCATTTAAATATGAACCCTCCTGTTTGAAATACGGCAGTAAGGTAAGTTTGATGTTGAAACACTCTACAGTACTGAGTTTCTTAAATAGACTTTCATAGCAATGGGATTTTCTGAACTTAGCTGTTCATGTGATGGAGTCCCATAACTCAGGAAACACCAGATTCAAAGTGAAGATGCTGTATTTATCTGAAATAAGAGGAAGCTTTTGATGAAAAGGATGAGAGAAAAGAGCTTAAGTTGTGCACATAGGCCCATCTCTGAGAGTCAAGAGTTGGCACCTCTCTCAAATGGTCTCTCTGGAAGGAAGGAGTTCCTGTGCCAGCAGGAGGACAGCAGAAGGTTCCCGCATCCCCAAGGATTGAGATCCATGGCTTAGGCTCCTATATACTGAGGTGGGGAAACAGCTGGAGAACAGGGCTGGAAATATATGTATCCTTATATTCAAGGTCAGGGTTTTTGTCTCACTAAGATAGAAAGGATTGTCCTAAGGGTAAATGGAGGGCCCTGGGACACTCTCAGAAAGAAATTGAGAGAAGAAAGGGAGTATCTCTCACTTGAAATAACAGAAGGAAAACCCTCAGGAGCAGATGAATTTCAATTTCGAAACAGTGGATGAAGGAGAGGGAGGGAGCAACTCCCCTGAAAACCGAGTGCTGGAGTGTCTCTAAGAGATCTCTAAGAAGGAGGCAGAGTTGAGTCGGCTTCTTCCCATGATGCAGGAAGCAAAAGAAGAGGACCAACCTCTCTCAGAAGACACAAAAACCAGTTCCCACCACCAGTGTACGAGTGCCGCTTTCAAGGGAAATCTACTCCCAAATGAAATCCTATGTCAGGAGCATCGCATTCATTTCAGCTTGTGCCTCCACTTCAGGTCAACTGTTTTGGTGCTCCCAGTTGCATTTTCTGCTAACTGCAATTGCTCCCTGGTACCTTGCAGTTGGCCATCGAAGCAGGACAGCACATCTGCGTGGCACCACTTATGCTGCTGGGCACCAAGGAGAAGTGAAGGGCAGAAGCCCTTCCTGAAGCCCCTTTTCTACAGACCTGAAGCATCCCAATAGACAAACGTGATGTTGTTTGCTCAAGTGCAAGATTTCCTGTCTCTGTTTGAAGCCTGACATGAAAGACTAAAGTGCTGGCCATTCCCCAGATGGGAAGTACAAGTAGCTGGCAAAGCTCTCAGGTGGGAGAGGGGCATTTTAATGGTGTCACAGAAGTAGAAGCCATGAGAAGTGTGGCAGGGTGGCATGAGCCATGGATCAAATGAGAGAATCCCGCTGTACCCGTGCGCTCCGAGAGGTCTCCGGACAGAGCGCTCCCGAAAGCCGCAGCGGCTGCCTAGCCCCAGCGGGAGAGCAAGGGCAGCTGGTGTTCCCTCCTCGTGACAGTGTTCCTGTGAAACCACAACTTAGTGATTTATTAGACTATATCTCTTTTATGTTCATAGCTGTTTTTGCAACTTCTAAGTTTATTTAACTCAAAGCAAGTTCTTTTGCATACTGGAAGCCTACTATAAGAAGCAAGAATGAAGATGAGCATAAATACACCAAAGGAATAGGTGCTGCTGAGGAAGATTTAGAATTAGGACTAAACTGCTTTTTACACACATAAGTACAATTTCTATTGATCTCGCATTTTCGATTATCTGCATGCACCATATCTTATTACCCAGTCCATAAAACCCTCCCCATCGTTCTGTTTCCAGTTCTGCTTTCAGATGAATCCCTACAACTTCTGTGAAAGTCAGTTGGAATTTTAGTGTGTTTTATATGATGTTTTAAGTCAGTGATTCTTATTTTCAAGAATAAATAGAATACAACTAGAGATTCATTTTGTTGTAATGGTGGGAATTGATTTTTTCCTAGGGTTTTCATGATGCAAATGTCAGCAGGTTTTTATGGGGTTGGACACATAAAATTACTTCATATAATTCCCTCTTTTACTGTAAAATGTCTTACCCACAGGTCTGTGTAGTTTTGTTAACCATACCAAGGATTGTATAAAGCATAAAACAATTCCTAAATATGGCAACAAGAAAAAATAAATTTGCATTTGATAAAGGTTAGAATTGCTGATTAAAATGTCTGAATATTGTCGGATGCTAGCTCCTAAAAAATCTAAAAATTTAAAAAACAGTGTATCAAATTGCATAAAGGCAGGTAAATGTCTTGATACTTTTATATCAAAACCCTTTTCTTTTACATACCCCTACCTTATGTCAGATTAAAATCCAATATCAGTTTCAAAATCCTTCCCGTTATCCCTCTTTATGATCCAAGACCTAGATTACCTGCTACTAAAACTATGTACCTATCCACCAAATTGCTATGCTCAAGGATCTCCAAGCCATGGTGGCACTTCTGCCCTGACGCTGTCCGGGGAACGACACTGTCCTGCAGCTGCAGTTTTGCTTTGCAGTTTGCAGTTTTAGGGCAGACCTATGCTAAAATGGAACTCGCTGCAATCCATATTGCCTATGTGGAAGTTCCCATTCATGTACAAACTTAGGACAAAATCTGGAGCACCTGAAGTTTCTTTTCCTACCACAGGAACTATCCATGGGGCCACCCACACTCTCCTCCCCTCAAACTGAATGAGAAAGCGCAGGTGAGACGCGGTGGCACAGAGCATGCAGAGCAGAACTGCTGTTGCACATTGCCACTGTTCCTATAGACCTTGCATTTACAGCCTATATGCACGTGATGAGTTGTTCCTTTCAGCACGAGAGTGAAGGAATAGAGTTAGCGGCTAGGGTAGCAGCGCTAGTAGCTAAGGTTATCTTGCCTCCCTGTGGTGAAGGAACCAGATCCGCAAGGGTTATATCTCACTCACACCCAAAAGAAAAAAAAAACTATGAAGTAAAAGGGACAAACAGCAGCCAGCTGCAGAGAAAGAGAAGGAAAGAAAGGAAGAAAGAAGAAATGAAGATAAAAAAGACTGTGTTAGTGATAAGTCACAGAACAATGTCACAGCATTGTTACTGATAATGCCTGTTGATAATACTTAGTATTACCTTCCATATTTTTTTCCTAGGATTTCCTAGAGTGTCTGTCTTGCTTCAGAAATGCACATTGGCGCTCCAGAGTAGATAGCACATGTTTCTGAGCATGGACTTGTTATGTTCCAAGCCTTCCACTTGCCACAGCCCTCCAGGTTCATACAGATGAAATAGCTGAGAGGAGAAGGTTTAGCAGGAAATAAAGCATTGCTGGCCTTCCCCAAAGCTGCGGCCCTTGAGGCACAGCATGGGCAACCACACCAAGGCAAAGCGGCAACTGGTAGCAGCAGCACCTTCAGGGTGTCACCCAGGGACAACCGCTGCAAGGGGGCTGAGCCGCAGTCCTGCGGCGCGCGCAGAGAATCATAGAATCGTTATGGTTGGAAAAGACCTCCCAGCTCATCAAGTCCCACCACTAACCCATCACCACCATACCTTCTAAACCGCGTCCCTAAGCACCTCATCTACACGTTTCCTGAGCACTGCCAGGGACTGCCAACCTCCCCAGCGAGGTGCTGCAGAGGCGATATCTAATTGCACGCCACTTCACTATGGCATCAAAGATGCTCTTTTGAAAAGGAAATGCAGTAAATCTGAAGCACCAGCAAGTTGCCATTGAGCCAGAGCTACTAATAGAAGCATCAGACAGCATAAGGATTTCTTGGGGAAGTCTCCTGACAACTTTAATTCGTAGAGCACAACTCCTGCAGCTCCTGCTTCTCCAGCTCTTGCCCCTCCATACAGAAGATAGAGCTGACTTTGGACCTGAGTGATAAGATATCTCACAATGACTATATGCTTTTGCGAGGCATATCTTTAATTTCCAGGCTGGATTCTGTTTTTGCCCTGATTGCAGGCTGTTCCAGCAGAGGCCAAAGCCGAGCCCCAGCTGAGGACACGCAGTTGAGGGCAGGAGGCTGGTGGAGGCGCAGGGCCGCTCTCGCCCCACTGTCCCACCTCACTGCTCCTTGCACTTGCCTGAAGGCAACACAGGGCATCTGTAACACCTCAGAGAGGCTCCAGGAAGAAAGATCACTGATGCTTTTTCCTTCAACGACAGCTTTTACTCCATATGAGCATCAGGAGATGGTGATGGCCTAGTCTGTAACCCCCAACACAGCAGAGCTGAGCTACCGAGGTGTCCGCTCTCTTGGCATGAATGCTCGGGGTAGCCTTTCTGTCAGAGTTCTGTTCTAGAGAGGTGCTCCATGTCTCAGTAATGAACAGTACAGCAAACAGGCAGTGTGCAGGGAAGCGCTCTGCAGAAATATGCCCCAGCCAGTGTCTGGCTGAACAGCTAGATTCCCTTCTGAATATTGATGTCCTTGTCCCAGCTCTGCACAGGAGGCTTCTCTCATGCCTTCGCCTCTCTCTCCCTCCACAATTTGCTAGAAAAATACGTTTAAAAAAATCCACTGTTTTTTTTAGAACAGAAGAAAAATACTGGTATTTGTCTTCAAAGACCAACAATTTGTTACCTGAGAATTTCCAAGCAGTCTGGAAAAATAAATTTATCATCCATCTCTATTTGAAAGAGAAACCTGAAGTACAGAGATGGTATCAATGTGTTCAAGGCAACACAGCAGGTCAGTGGAAGGCCATGAACAGAACAAGCTGTGAGCTGCTTGCAGTGTATCCAGAGGAGGAAAGAGGGAAAGAAGGTTTACGATTTGTCAGCCAATGTATTTTAAAATGGTTCTCTTATTTTTTCCAATAGCTTGAGGTTTGGTAAATATATATAATCCAGGGAGCAGGATGTGTGTCCTGCCCTGCAGAAAAGGCATTAGGTGATGCTGCTTCCAGGCTAAGGGTCCCAACTGGGGCTGCATAAGGGTGGGCAAAGGTATTAAATGATGATTTTTTTTTTTTGCCTGTGTTCCAGAGTAACTTTGATAGATCCTGTCCCTGCTGGAGCTTTTCTGCACTTGAGCTTCTCAGCCTGCCCAAGAGCCCTGTACACTGGAGGCAGCACAGCCCAATGAAGACAAGAAGCACCTTCATGGAGACATGGCCAGGCTCTTGTGACAGCTGCACTGCAGATCTCCCTGAAGCTGCACAATGCACCTTGAGAAAACCACTCGGCAAACTGTTTAACTCTGACCTTCAGCTATCCATGGCTTTGCCTCAAGACTAATCCATCAGTCCTGACACGGAAGCCCCATGTTCTCTGAACCCTTTTACTTACCTGGTTTATATCGCTAAGCTGCTAAATTAAAATCAGTTCGGTAAATTCATAGGTAATGTACAGCTTTCAGTGGCACCTGCCTAAGGCTTTTATCAGCAACTCTTATCTCTAACTACAATATTTTTGCACATTCCTTCCTAATTGGTTATGGAAGGGCGGTTGCCGAAACAATAACCTTCTCATATACTCCACTACAATTTTGTTCCTCCAGCCCATGGGAGAAAGAAAGTCACTGCCTGAAAAGATTATTCAAAACTAGATGCCTTGCTTGAAAGTAAGCTGTAGTTTTAGTATGGAGGTGGTTTGCAGCAGCAATTGCTGGGTAAAATTCCCTGGTTTGTGCTGCGCAGAAATCATGGCCTGAGGGTTTCTTCTGGCACTAGCTTTAATGAATGACTTTTTTTCCCCCTCAATCCTCTGCTTTCTGTAGTAGCAGCAATTGGGCAGGTGTTTGGTACTTGACTCTGAACATCCTGTAAGCCTGTGACTGCAAATAATGAGTACTAGTTACAGACCTGCTCCTTGCTACTGCTGAAGAGGCATGACAAACAGCCTGGTTCTCTCTTCATGTCTCTGCCTGTATAGTGTCCTACCAACAGTGGGGGATAAAACAGTGCAGATAGCTCAAGGTGCTGTTTTTAATGTGCTTCTTGGTTTGCAGACTGATGTAGGAAAACTTTTTTTTTTTTTCTTTTTTTCTGGGGTTCTCTGTTCCCAAGACCAGTGATGAGCGGGTTGGTAAGATGTTGATTCAAAGGATGGTAAAGCCATAATCATGGCATAACCAGGATCAAAGCCTGTCACAAACAAATGGAGAAAATCCCTGCTAAGGTCTAACACTCCTTGCTGGCTCAAATGTCTTCCACAAATGTTGATGGTGTAGCTCTGAGTCACCAGAAATTGCAGCCGATGGTGTAACATCCATCAGTGCCTTGGCTCTGCTACAGCTCCTGCCAACCTATGCACCAGCTGCCTCTGGCACCTCCTCTCCTTTTACTCCTGAGTTTGCCCTAATTAATATCCTTCCATGCCTATAAAACCTGGGCAGTGGGCATCTCCTTGGGAGCCTGAAGAGCTGCCAGAGCTCAGGTGTGGGGGAATGCGCCACGGGCTCGCAGAGGAGGTGCAGGAGCTCCCGCAGCGCCGCGCGGGGCGGCCGCGCCGCAGCCCGGCCGGGGCAGCAGCGCTGCAGCCACCGCCACACGCGGCGGTTCTGACTTCGGGCCCCTCCAGGAGATGCTCTGCTGGCTGGAGGGGTTTCATTCACTGCCCATCCTCACCTCCCACGCCAAAGAGAGCTGCGGGCAGTAGGGAAACAAAGCCCTGCAGGACAGTAGGTAGAAGCACAGCCTATATTACAGGGGGAAATTAAGGCATTTTATTTACCATACCTCAAGAGCCCCCCAGCCTGTCTGCCAGGGAGACAGTAAGAAGAGATGCCTTAGAGCTCTCACACAAACCAGTGCCCTGTTTATCTTGGCAGCAGTGCAGGTGCCACTTGCACCGTGCCATGGCACAGTCTGTTCTACCTGTTTTGGTTGGCCTGTGGGCACTGCTTGCACTGTTTGTTTTTACAGCTGTTACTTTCACGTAGAGTTTATTTGCGCTCATATTTTCCTTACTTGATTCCATAATTGTTACCCTTCCTTAAAATACGCTTTGCTCTTTTAGCCTGATGATTGAATGTTTTCTGTATCTACATGCCTGTTCCTCCCTGGGAGGGTGGGAAGGGGAAGACCAGAGGCTGCACAGGGCAGCTGCAGCCTGAGAAAGCCTGAGCAGAAGGAAAAATTATCAGGCCAAAACAAATAAAAGTGAAAGTAGAGGATTATTTTCTGCCCTTGCACACCAGTTACTAAAAGCTCTGAAGTAATAAAAGACTGTAACCCTAGACATACACCGTATTTCTTTTTCTTCAGAAAGAAATCAGAAAGAGTCTTCCTCAGGCAATAAGCTTCCCAGCTGAATAACAAATCCAAGGGAAATAGAGTTGCAAGGTCCTCTCCTGGCACAGTCTACTCTCTATGGTCCTGTGGATGTACCTGTCCTCCCATTGCAGCTGCCAAGTTAGATAAATGACACTTTCCTGGCTATAAGAGCGAACTTTGGTGTCAAGGGGGCAACCTGCCTGGCACAGGCAACCTGCAGTCTGTGTGTGCCCAGTAGAGCAGAGGCACTGTGAAAAGCATTTGAGAGCTGAACCATCTCTGCCCTGCATGTCACCAGCCAAAACAACTGTCCGCAGGTCACTGGTGCCTCGTCATGCCACTGCTGCTACCCAGCTGGGACTCTTGAAGCATGTGGTGGTCAAGGCCAGCCGTGGTGGGGAGGCAGCCTCATACAGTGGAGATGTCTCCTACAAAGATGCTGACTCCAACAGTGGGACCATCATGGGTTTGCCCCCTCAGATGCCACTACCCAGCAGAGCTAATGGCCACGCATCCTCCTGAAAGGTAGATTGGAGGGCAGCAGTTTGGGGTATCTATGCCCAAAGCTTGGCAAGAAGTCCTGACCGTGTGATTCTTGCAGAAAGCTTGTGTTACCTCATGCGAACTTGCACTCTTGAGCCTTCGCCTTATATTTGCTGTTTAACTGCACCCTAGTTTCAACCCAGCAGATGATCCAGCTTTGTATGGATCTGGCACTGCTGTTCACAAAGCCACATCCCATGCTCGGTTGAAGCCAGCAGCTTGTGCTCCTGAAGCTTTTGGCATTTGGGAAGCATCAGATGTGTAGGACAATCCAACAGCAACTCTGTTGGCTGTGCAAGGCAAGTGGCAGAAATGCAAGTCCATTATGAGAGCTTTTTTTCCCCAAAACTGTATGAAACTTTATGAATGAACCATAGAGAAAAATTACATTTTTTTTCAGACCTCATTGAATATAACAGTGTAATTTGTTTCAGCAGTGCAAAGAGATCCAGAAGAAGAGATCCATAATAGAGATCAACTGTGTGTATTGTAGATGCATATTACCATTACTATCCAATTGCATATGGACAGCCTAAATTACTAATGGCATCCCTGACTACGGGTAAACATTGTAGATTCACATCCTGGGAATTTGAAGAGCTCTTTGATTGTTCACAACTAGGTCTGTTATCATCCTAAATAGATCAATATCAACTTCTTTTCATCCTAAATAGATCAATATCAACTGAAGAAATATCAGGAGGGTAGCAAAGGAGAGTAAAGTTACCACCAGTATATCTCTAATCTTAAAGGATTTCTAAATCTGACTCAAGTCTTTTCCCTTAACCTCACTGCAACCTTGTCCCTCACCAGCCCTTGAACCCTGGGTAGAATTGATGCAGTTGCACTTGGCACAGATGCTTTAAGCGAAACCCAAACTGTCACCCTTAAGCTAAGCTTTTCCAGTTACTTTCAAAAGCTTGCTTTTAAAAGGTACAATAAAGTGGTTCTCTTTTCTTTGGCATGAAACAGCTTGATATTAAGGTAGCCTTTGACAACTTCTTTTTCAAAAAATGTAAGAAAAAGAACATTTCAGAGACTAATATTTTCATAGCTAGAATAAGAAAAAAAGTCTGATATTTGTCCTCAGATGACAGGTTCAATCCTTAAAATGTCCATTGCTACAGAAAGCAGGTCTCATAAACTACAGTGCAACTTTGTTCAGCAGTTTTGGGACTAGCCTGGAACCTGCACCTTCATTTGCCCTTCCAGTCAAGGGAGTCCCATGGGTTGTTTTCCTGAGTAGTGAAATGTAGTAGCGACAGTGACAGCAGTGCAAGGATTTCCATGCCGGAGTCAGGTGCCCTGGCTCTGCTCGTGAACCAGGAAGGGGAAAAACAAGCATTTGCAGCAAAGCCGTGTCTACAAGCAGCGCTCCAGCCCCTAGGGATCCTGCCCCGGGCAGTCCAAGTTCCTCCTGTTCATGTAGGGGCCTTGTCTTCATGCCTCCCTCTCCACACAGGAAATCATATTTCTCTTTTGTATCCTGATCACTTCCCTTTGAAGCCACTAGAGATGCAATGTGGGGCTCCAAACTGCTCATCTTTATTCTACACCTTGATCAAACACGTGTATTTAGTGCTGTTCTTCTTCCTACTCTCCTCATTTGGAGCAGCTCCTTAAACCAGACTTTCCCATAAGAAAGAAATCACACTGAAATAAAAGAAGCGGCTTTGCTTTCTCCTTTTCAGGTTTCCTTTCATGCTATCCCTCCTTTTGCAGCTGTCTTAGGGTAAGGTTTCAAAAGATGGCCTGAGCCAACATAGCAGCTCACTGCTGCCAGAAAAGGATGGTTCCCACCCCTGGGCCAAATTTCCTCGCCAAATTTGCTAGTTAAGCCATGCACTGGACTTTTCTATGAGCAAAAAAATAGTAAATAGTGGGTAGGTTTTGCTGTTCTGGTCACTAAGTGGGCCCAGGAAAGACTCTGAACCGCACCAGTCACGCAAGGGGGCAGTGGGACAGTGCAGACCTCGTGAAGGCCTTGGGACCAGCTCCTTCCAAGCCGCAGCGGGCAGCTATGCGAGCTCAGCTGCCCTGAACCCTCCACTCACTCACCAGAGCCTCACTCAGCAGAGCCTCACTCAGCCTTCTGCCTCCTGCACCTACGTCTGTCCGTGCAGAACTGAAGAGCTGCTAGTGGGCAAACCGTCTTTGGGGTTGCCTGCACTTCCACACAGTCCATGTTACACACCCAGGTGCCTGAGGTCGCAGGAGAAATCTGAGGGAGAACCGAGGGCTCCCCCTTTTGCAAAGACTGCTACATTTACTATTAAAACTCAGCCGTGCAAAAATAAAAGTTCTTTGTCAAACAACAAGGATGAATGAAGAGTTGGGCAACTTTGAAAAGTACTCATCCTATGCCCAGATTTTGAAATATGGTTCTTTCTTTTTAATTCTCCTAAGTAAAATAATAACAATAGCTTTCTGTTCAAAGATACCATTGAAAAGAGATCAACTCTGCTATTTTATTTTTAATCTAAGTTAAACCTATACAGGCACTGGTGTATCCTTTCTTATATGAAGAATCATTCTAGCCAAATTAGGTCATTCCATTGATAACTATTCTGTTCAACCCACTATTCCATTCAATCCATGCATTTCTTTATGCAGTCCTATTGCCCTCTGACTTCACAACAAAGTCAGAAAGTATCAAGACTGAAGCAATGAAGATGATGATTTAGTAGGTCATCTAGGAGGAAGAAAAATGATTAGCTTTCTAAAGTTATAGAGAGAAGTGTTGTTGTATTTGATTCCTCCTTTTGCCACAAATAATATCTTAATATAGTACATTTCACAATATGTTAAACTTGAATAAAGCCTGTAATTATTAAGACTTATGCAATACACCTAAAATCATAGGATAATTAATGTGATGCAATATGTTCACTATTCGTAAATAGTCAATCATAATAAAATAAAATCATAAATAAATCATAAATAATAAATAAAATCATAAATCAAATAATTTCTTCCACCCCAATACCACCTATGAAGTGATCAAATATACAATATTTCCAAATATACTCAGATTTTGACAATGAAAATAAGATTAACAAGATTTTCTGGCCTGAATGGGTTGGAAAGAGGTTCAAAGCTACCACTCAAACTAGATCTTGAATGAGTTCTGTGTTACTTTGCAGTGTAGTCCCTACACAGTGAACTTGCACAGAATAATATTCAAAAAACCTAGGAATAATACCTTTGCTTTTCATGAAATTATCTCTTCTGAAACTTTTTAGGAGGAAAAAATATCATACTAGCAAAGCAACCTCATTCAAAATACTTCCGGAAACAAAAATGTAAGGGATGTTGATACTAGAACATGTTTTTGAAGACTGAAAACTCAAATCTAATCCCTGAAGACACATTCAGCTAGACTTGACATTCAAGCCGAGAAGGCTGTGCCAAGTCATTTAAAAATCCGGCACTCCATTTTTAGCCAGCCATTCCCACATTACAAATGCACAAACTCCATTCAAAGTTGATCCAGAAAGAACTAGATACAGTTAATATTGCAACACGAATCCATCATCAGGAATTACTATACAGTTCTGATTTTGTCTAATATGTTTTGTAAAGCTGGGGCTCAGAAGTTATGATGTTTTAATTTAGCAATTTGTTAGCAGTAGAGTGCCAAAGGCACCTGACATAAGATGGGAAAAATGGAAAAAGTAAAGCTGTGATATTTCAGCCATCTTTCAAGGCTTCAAATTATCTACCAAAAAAAAGGGGGGAGGAGGAGAGGGGAGGGTTTAGGAAAGTGCTTTGAATGCATCACAGTCAGATATCCAATAGTGGGGGTATCAAGGTCAGACTATTAACCATCATCAAATCATACCAATGAAAATCAAATCAATCAAAATCAAGTACCATCAAAAGGTATTATAAGCAATTTTCAGACATACACAAACTCCAAATCCTTGGGTAGTACAAATCAGCCTGTTTAGACCCAAGGAGATTATAAATGATCCTGTTAAATCAAAAAACCTTCACGATTTCCATCACGGGCTTCTTCAAGGGCTCAGGACTGGCCTCCACAGCTCTTTGCCAGATGAGGGTCTGAGCATGCAGCGTGCAGAGTATAGAGCTGACAGGAAGGCAATGCACGAACATAATCAAGGAGCCAAGCACAGGATGTGTGTGAGGACTTCTGCTTCTTGCGACCTTCACTTAGGTGATTATTTTATTGAGCATTGAACATGTTCTTCTCAGATGTGGAAAAGAAGCTATGTTTTCCAAAGAGAGCGTTAGATAAAGTATTTCTTTGCTGGCTATCACCGAATGTTACCAGCTCTTAACTTCCCAGGCAACATCATGAAAACCATGCACCCTTGGTCTTGACAACCTTCAACACAGAGGTCCAAAGTTACACAGAGCACAATTTGGGTTGACTTCCTAGAGAGATAAGTTCACCACAGGAACATTCTTTGTGAACCGCATAAAAACTTACAACAGGCTTTCTGAAATGCCTAACTCACAGCACATTTCTATTCCCACAGTTCAGGTGATGCCCTCAGTGTCTGCTGAGGCCACACGTGCCTGTTGATGGCATGGATGCCCAACCCAACACAATGAGTGCCAGGAGATTCTCTTGCAGAGAGAATTAAGTTTCATGGGAGAAGCTTGCTTTAGGAGGAAGTGGGAGAAGTAATAAATTTACCATTGTAATTAGCCACATATTGTTTCATTTCAACTTTTTTGTTAGCAACCCAGTCTTGATCTCCAACAATAATTTCTTTTTCAGATTTCTCCTTCTGAAATTGAGGCAATAGTGGGCTAACAAAGGCATAGCTGATCCATTATATTACTCCAGCTCAAACCTTTAAAATTTAATGCTAGCATAATTTGAGTCAAGTAAACAAAACAAAACAAAAAAGTTAAATAAAACCTGTTTTCTATTTAAAGGGATTTCTATCCCTCTTACATGTTAAATGCCCTTGCTAAAAGGATCAAAACTGAGAGAGTTGCAGATTACTCTCTGAGATAAGTACTTGTGTTGAGTAATGAGACTGGAAAAGTAGATAGAAAGTCAGCCTGCTAAGCTTTCATTGCCTGCATTTCAAAGGAGGGCTGTATGAAGAGGAACTTGGCTGCCCTGGCTTGTGGCTGCAGATAAACATCGAGGAGCCTGGGAGGAAGGCAACATTTCAGTCAAGTTCTGCAGCCCTTAGATTAGGCTGCAGAAAAGCAGCCTACAAAGAGAGAAAGGAGGGGATGAGCTGCTCTGTTTCTGCTGCAAAAGACACGGGTTTAGGAGCAGTTTCCTTATGCTTTTGGTAGCTTGATCGAAGTGAAGAGTAGCCTGAGACATTCCCCACACTCTAAGTGCTCCTCTGGGCCACGGCTGTGTTTGCAGGATAGCTGCTGTGTCCCACCACATCCAAAGAGTGCTGTATAAACCGTGGGGATGCTCTGGTCTCCTTTTTTTTTTTTTTTTTTTTTGAGTCTAATAAAGAGATGGCCTATATATCCCATGCTAAGATAAAGGGTGGGGGAATGGGACTGGTTTCCCAGTCCTCATTTAGCTGTTCTTTGTGTCCAGCATGTCCTCAATGAAGAAGCAAATCTCCCTCTTCTTTTTTTGTCTTCCTACAGGGCACCTGAGGGAGGTGGGTTTGCATGAGAGTGTCGCTGGATGATGTGCTTCTAGACCCCGTGCTTGATCCTTTCCTGGAAAACAGACTGTCCTTGGGCTGACAGCCCCAGTAAGTTGTGGCAGACATTTCTCAGGCGTCCTTCCTCTCTCAGGTCCCATCCTTGCTTTAGACAGGGTGACTCTTGCAGACCTTCTGCAGGCTCCCAAGCATCAGGGGAGGGGATGGCTTGTGTTTAGCAGGCCATTGGGACCTATCCTGCAAACTGCCTCCTCCGACCAGAGGTGAGGCTCCCTCTAGTGCAGCGGGAGCTAGCTTGGGCCATCTCTCTTCCCAATGGCCTCAAGCAGCTGTTGGGGACTGTCCGTCTTGAACACACTGGTTAGCACCTTGATTTCTTCCAGCATGTGAGGTGGCTTCTTTTTGAACACCTACCATGACTTGGGACTGAAAACAAAGCTTGCCAGCCTGCTAGACACACTGGATGTGGTCCCTCACAGTGCTGAGGCTTGGCATGCGAGGCCACGAGACCCACTGCGATTGCAAGGCCTTTAGAGTAAGGCAGGAGAAATTAACTCAATATGTATTGCTATATAGGATGTGAGTGCCCAGCCTCATGTGCAGGAGCAAGTCAGCACAAACAGGAGCAGAGCACAGCAGAAGCTGAGAGGTGAATTGTTGGATTTGGACTTGAAAACATAGCAAGAAAGCATAAATGTGCACAGACGGGTCAAGTTCTCCATAGTTAGATCTGTAGTTTTTAGTTTAATGGCTTAACAGGCACCAAAGTACTGACGAAGCGCAAATCCGTAACCTGTACTTACACCACAGAGTTATTAGGTCTGAAAGAGGAGCGGTTTCAGCACCCAGCGCGCTGGCCTCAGCGCCTGTATTTCTGACCTTCCAACTCCCGTGTTATCCTCAGCACCTTGCTCTGCTGCATGTGTGGATCAGTATTATTTGACAGGGTAATTCACACCCAAATGGCTTGGGCTGCAGAGTCCTTGAGTTACAGGTTTTGTTTACAGAAGCAAGAGGAAGAAGCTGGAGTGATAGATCCTGATGTGCTGATTCCATAGCCCACATGTAACTTCCTTAGCAATACTTCTACAGGATCTGATTATCTTTAGCTAAAACATAAAAAACAATTTAAGGCAAGGGGGAAAAGCTGCAGTAGCAAATGAGACACTCCCTACGTGTGAAGTGCAGGAATCGATCTTTGAAAGGACTAAAAGCTTTGGAAAAATAAACATCTGCTGGTATTCTACGTTTACGATTTACAGAAAAAATCTTAAGGAAGCCAGGCACGGAAGCACGGATCGTACTGGAAGGGCTGGGCTATTAGCATGACCCCCAGTGTAATAACTGCGTGTTTCAGAAACGGTTCCAGGCTGTGTCAGTGAAGAGCTAACTACTGCCTCTTCCTGCTTGTTTCAGAGCCCCTCTAGGTGAATTACCTGGATAGCTTTCGATTAAAACCTGCAACTTCTCCCTTCTAAAATGATATATCTCCTCGTATAGAAAATAATTCTGAAATGTTACAGTAAAAGGCACACAAGTGACACATCTACACCAGGTTCATCTTCAGATAGGTTACAGATATATTGGGCTTGTTCCAGACAGAGGTTACCCTCTCACTTCCCTAATGAAGCTGTACATTTCAATTGCTTGCTGAGAGGAATGCAATAAGACTCCCTGCGGTGCTTTCCCGAACAAAATTGTACAGCCTAGTGTCTCCACAAAGCAGTATGAACTGTCCTCCTTCCTTTCTGAGGTTAAGATCATTTTTCCTTGCAGATCTGGTGAATAAGAACCCTCAATTTTACTGCAAGCCATTTCACAATGTCAAGGCATGGTACAACAGCACACGCTCCAGCCTACTGAGGAAGAATTTTGATTGTTTTGTTTTCAACTGTTCTATCTAGTGTCATTGTTTTTAACTGCTGTATCTATTGTACTGCCTTTCTACACGCAAGGGCTGAATGGAGGCCAGCAACAATCCACCTACAGCATTTACACGATGTAATGCCACTTCTGATTTGCCCAAAAGAATTCTAAATACTTTTTTCCCTAGCTTTCTCTACTTGAAAAAGGCTGTGTATTTTCCTAGTAAGTGACCTAAGTTTATGCTGTAGGCATCTAATCACATAGACTGGTCTTCTTCTGTCATTCAGTGCAAGCCAGCATAGTAGTGCCATTATGTTTTTCCCCTAGGTAGTTCAAATAAGCTATGGGAAAGATTTTAAGGAGTGCTGATATTTCAGTGAAAGAGGTCTAACCAGTGTAGTCAAACTATCACTTTGCTAACAAAACACAAGGCAGTGGTAAGAGCAATGTAGTCATGCAAAATGTATTTCAGAGCAGCAGCAAACCAGGAGTACTCTTGTTGAAAAACAGCAGCTTTTCTCTGCAGAAAATAGCATCTTTCTTACCTTAATGGGTAGAAATCCATCCTCTCCGCAGAAGTTGCAGAGCAGTTTAGGATAGACCACTTGTTACTTTATTAACAATTTCAGTAGCAGCTAGAAAATAGAAAAAAAGAAAGAAAGAAAGAAAAGAAGCATTAAAATAAACTACACTCCATGCCAATATCCATTCCATGTGCCATTCCCAGCTGTTACTTTAATGGAACAGTTTTTCCGCCTGAAAGATTCACATTGAACAGACGCTCCAGTGTCCCAAGCTGTGCAACACACATATGTACAGTTCGTTAGGGGGTAAATTGGGAAGAAAGATCAGCTGATCACCCTTAACAAACATTGTAGGCTGCTTCTTTTAAAATCACTTCCAAAGAGTGTCTGGATTTTGTTCTGATGAGAGTATCTTCCACTGCAGAGAACTGTCCCATGTAAATACTGAAAGTTGTAGCTGCTGATATTCTATGGTAAAGCGGCTCCAGAAGTATTCATTTCAATTTTAGCTGTAGAGAGAGCACAGCTCAGAAAACTGCTCTCCTCAAGTCACAGTGGACACAGGCCAAGGGCAATTTAATTGAAAGGCCACCGGAAAGCTGAGAGGCACGGAAAAGTGCAGAGGTTAAGGTAATGCAACTTACAGGGATGAGTATATCAAAAATTCTGTGTCCCTGAGGGAACAAAAGAAAGGACAGCAGCTGATAAAATCCACGGAGAAAATGGTGAAGAACAGCTACAATAATTTGAGCCACACTTTCTAAAATAGGGAGAGTATGGCATTAAAATGTCCTTAGCGAGGACATTTCAGGCATCTTGGAGACTGGAAGGAAGGACTATAGTCAATGGGAATCACAGTACCACAAATGCTTGAGCGAGGACATGCAAGCGACACATTCAGGGGAGGTCAGTGGTGGACTAAGCAAGAGCTCACTCCAGCTGGGTAACCCTCAAAAAATATTCTAGAGGAAAACCAAGTGATACAGTCTCAGCAAGTAACTGTGGATAAAAGTTTCCTATCTAAATAGGAGGAGAACAACTTCAGGGCTTTGCTGTCTGGCCAAGAGGGTGACAGGGACTTTGAAAAGCCAAGGGAGGCTACAGTTGCCGAAAGAATATAAAATATATTTCAGTGAGCCTCAAGTTCACATGTGAAACACCACAGCAGAGCACCGTGTGGAGACAAAAGTTATACAACGTTAGTGCAAGGCCAGTCAGTCAGAACCAGGTATCAGAAAACTCAGAAGAAGCAATTCTTGATTTAGTCTCAAACAGTACACTGGACAAGACTTATATTCAATTTAAACATCCTTAGAGGAACAGAGAGGTTAAAAAAAAAAAGTTAATTACTGTAATGTTTAACTGCAGGGATATAAACCATGCAAAAAAAAAAAGTAAGTATTTTTAAAGGTGCAGCCAAAAGGACAGACCATTTGCAAGTAGAAGTGAGATGCCTTATGAACACAGAAGATGAGTGAAAACATACATGAGAAAAAATATCTAAAAGGAATTCCCAAAGATGGACTTTATGCTTTTTAGACAGTAAAGGATACTACAGGAAGTTATGTAAATAAATTCCTTCTAGAAAATGGAAGACATCTCCCAATGAGGATAACATGAGAAAGCATAAACTCTGGCAGACTAAATCAGAAACCACAGTATGACAGGCCTAAAAAAAGATTCCTCAGTCTAAGAGCATAAAAATTATAGAGGCCCTTGGGGGTATTCACTTTCTCTTCAAATGACAAGCCCATGGATCTGTCTCAAATTAGCATGTCATTGGAAGAAAATATAGACCAAGCTGAAAGAAACAAACAGTAAGGAATAGCTGAGGCTCTGGCAGGGAAAGTTAAGGTATTCAGACGTGGATCTGCCATATTACTGCGGAGTGTAGCCTGCCATGCAAGTGAGGCCTCAATGCACACAATGAATTTGGCTAAGGTGGTATCTGGTTTTCAAATTGCACCAGAGAATGTGGAGATGACAAAATAGTCAGTCTGACTTCCTTGAAGACAATCTGTTTGGAAGGCCAAAGAAAGAAGGAGTAGATGAATGAGAAAAGCAATGTGAATTTTGTAGAGGGAGTAAGCTTGTTTGATGAAACAACTATTTTTTCCAAAGTTTCCTGATAAGGTCCTTTATTCAGGATTTTTGAAGAAAAAAAAATAGGGAAGATTTTTTTGGGGAAAAAAAAATGATCCAAAACCAAAAGAAAACCACAGCAAAAAAAAAAAAAAAAAAAAAAAAAAAAAAAAAAAAAAACTAGCTACACAAGGAGTTGCAGAAGGTTTTCACGGTCCTGATTAACTGCACAATAAAGTCAGAGATATGATATGTTATTGTTACATTCGGAGTTATTCACATGGAGAAAATAATCCTAGGTTTATACATATACATAATGATGGGCTATCCATTTCCTACCACATAAGAAAGAAATTTTGTAGTGCTTGTGAATAGCTGTGCAAAAACCTCACCTCAATGTTAAGTAGTAAACAGACTGATGGTAATTACTAGAAATGGAATGGAGGATAAAATGGGGTGCTTGACTATACTGTAAATTTACGATACGTCCCTTTTTCATGTTGTGTCACTCCCATCTCAAAAGGTTTTAGTAGGACTGAAAAGGAAATGCAGAGAATAACTCTGAAGTCATGTGTAGACTCTTCCACAGAGAGCACTTTCCTAAAAATAGTGAAGAGAATGTGATTCCTATGCTTAGAAAATAGGGTTGAGGAGAAATATGATACAACTCTCTAGAACTGTGTGCTGCACGAGAAAATGTATTCACCATTTTCAGAGAAGCGGGAGATCAAGGGCAGTGACCGTTGCCCCATTCCTCAGTGCTTACTAGGCCGCAGATGGATTCTGCGGCCAATCTGAGCCCCAGTAGAGCAAAGCTGTCGCTTGACTGGAGCAGGTCACCACAGGGGAACCAGGGTGGAAGGAAAGGCCAAGTGGGGCTTGCTCGGCTCCAAGGGAAGGCTGCAGTTGTCTGCTGCCCCACTGTGATGGGGGCATCAGGAGGATGGTGCCAGGCTCCTCATGCAGAAGCAGGGTGAGAGGACAAGAGATGATGGATAAGCTGATAAGCTGAAACAAGAGAGGTTTGAAGTGGATGTGAGCAGATTTTTTTTCACCAGGAGGACAACCAGGCAGAGCACAGGCTGCTCAGGGAGGCTGAGCAGGATCCATTCTTGGAGATTTTCAAGAGAGACCAGACCAAGCCCTGAGCAGGTTGGTCTGACCTCAGA
This sequence comes from Tinamus guttatus, assembly GCF_000705375.1. The sequence continues at coordinate 388,298 of NW_010577787.1, forward strand.
GCTAGGTTGCCAGAGCACAATACCATGAGAAGAGCCACCAAAGTCTTAGCTTAAGGTGAAATTTAATGACAAAATGAAACTGTAGCTACCTTTGAGCCATGGTTACCTTACCAACCTACTGCGGGGATGAGAGAGTAGTTCGAGGAATCAGCTCTGTTTTGTGCATCATCAGCTGGATTGACCAGCAACTTCCTATTACCTGGCCAATGAATCACAGCTGCCTGTAGCTATAGCCTCGAGGCTGCAGAGGTGTCAATGAAAGCCTTTGGTACCTGCACAGTCTTTAATGCACTCAGTAAGATGTGAGGTAGGAAAAAAAAATAAGCTCAAGTGTACACTTCTAGGATGAGTTTGTAGCAAAGACTTTTTCCATCGTGAACTGAGTTACTGAATCTATAGAACAACAGGCACAAATTTCATAATGACAATTTTACAACTGTTTTAGCCTAGAACCGTGTTTCAGTACTGAACGTATTCCTGAAAGAGGTGCCAAACAGCAACGGAGAGAGAGAAGAGAGGAGGGCGAGAGAAGAGGAGAAGGAAAAGAGAAAGAGCTGTTGGCCATTTTTAAGTCCTGCAGTAAGGTTTCATGGAGACACTTGGTCATGGAGCAGGGGATGGCTCAGGTCCCAGACAGGCTGTAGCACAGCTTTCACATGCTCTAGTGCAGAGCAAGGCACACAGTGGGTGTGGGAACAGCAATGGAGCTCTCAGCACTGCCACAGTACTGAAAGAAAAGTTAAAAGCAGTCGCTGCTGGGACTTCGTGTCAGGAAGGGTGTGATTGTGGAGAAGCTTTCTGATTACGGAGAGGTCCCTATGTCCCTCAGTGGCATCTCTCTTTTTTATCTTCTGGTAAAAGAAGGACAAGGAACCTCTGTTGAAGACTAGCCAGCTACCGGCAAACATTGCAATTCGCTCATCTAATGAGGTAATTATGTCTTCATACGTCATTCCAAGGCCATACAAATCCAGTTGTACCTTCCCCTTCCCACAGTGTCTTTTAAACACAGCTTGGCCTTTAGAAAGCACTTGTAGAGAAGAGAATAGTGGTAACATTGCATCTGAAATCTAGACCTAAAGTTGCCATCAGCTATATTGGTCAATGTCTCGTTTCACTTTGTCTAAGATTGAGGAACAACCTTAAAATATATTATTTTTCTATTCCTACTTGGTAATCCCCAGGACAAGGCACTTTCAAGTTAATTGGTATAGATGTTTCCAAAGTTTAGCAGCACAAATCAAGCAAGAAATTCATTTCAGAGAGCTGGAGTCCCATACTTTGTCTTTTTCTCAAGCCAATTTCCAATGCTCTGCTCTACAAGTTTCTTTTCTTTTCAATTACAGGTCTCCCATGGTAGTAAATGAATTTGTTTCAAGCATACACATTTCTCTGCTTTTCAATTACAGTACCCTCTCAAGTAATTTAATTTCCTTCATGTCGTCAATTCACATCCAACTTTCTCTTCAACAAATATATGCAACAGGTAACAGAAATACATCCTATGTTCTACCCTTATCTTGAAGTTTTTTTGTCTCCTTTACCTCAGAATTGACTAAAACCTCTTTACAGGTTCTGCAAGAAGGACATATACCAAAAATAAAATAAAACAAACGAACAAACTCCCTCCCCATAAATAAACATGAGAGCTGCACAAGTGGGCTTCTGTTCAGGCCATCTCCAGTAGCTGCTCTAAGCCAGCTGATGATAGCTCTGAGTGTCAGGACTCCAATATTATTTAGCTAAGAAAATATTTGCTTCAGTTTGCAGGAATAGCTGACATGATATTGAAACCCTACAAAAGCTTCTTCATTAGCTGCTTCAGGCAGATGTTTAATTCCCTTTCATCTTCAAAAAACTGATTCAAGTATTAGAAAGCGTTCAGAGGATGGAGCTGTAAATGCCTGTGAGGAAATAATGGAGGAATGAGGGAAATGGAGGTCCAGGACTGACCCAGGTGGTGGCTGGAACTATTCAGAAAGATCTGAGGGCAGAGCAGCCTGCAAACACGAATACTCTATAAATCCTGTGAAGAAAAAAGGGACCTTCAAACTGAAGTGTCCTTACATTGTTTCACATGTGCTGTACTAAATATTCAAAAAGTGAAACACAAAAAGTGAAAAATCATTAAGTGAAACACAGGTGTCAACTAAGCTGCCAATAAAGGGTTCAGGTAACAGGGTTGTGTGGTCATCACTTAGCATAACAAATAAATACATGGTTGAACTTAGGTGCATGTTTAAAGTAAGCCGGTTGTGTGAATAGCTTGCTGAAGAGGCAAAAATGTTTTTCTGATCCTTTACTACAGCCACCTGCCAGAGGATTGGGTAGATTCCCAATGAGCTTTCCTTCGGTTGATTTAATCGCAGCAGTAAGAAAAGATAATCCAGCCTTTCACGAGAGCTCTGTAAGTGCTATGAGAGACAGACTTCCTCAGTGAGCTGTCCAAAGTCAGCATTACCTGACCACTTTGCAAAAGCTTGTACCTGGGGGCCTGCCTGCTGGTGTGCGCCTGCCCTTCCTGCCTGCTCCTGGACATGCAGCACATGCAGCCTCTCTTCACACAGTGCTACCCAGACTGGCTTCAGCGCTTTAGATGGGGAATAATTACTGATTTCTGATGGCTCTGGGAAATAAATGTTCACATTTGCTCTCATTTTGGACATTAAAATAGAAACGACATTTCTATCTTCATTCCCTTCAGCTAATTGTGGTTCATTTCTCTCTGGATTTGACTTTTATGTGCAACTCAACTGACGCCTGCTGTTTGTATTTATTGAGTCTGTATTTGATGAGATTCTGCTTTTTTTTTTTTCTCATTTCACTGTAGTTGCAGTTCATTCAGTAGCACCCTACTTTGATAACCTGGCACAGTATTCTCTTTCTCAATACAGCATTACTCCCTTCTTTACAAAGAGCCATTTTGCTAATCCAAATTCTGTGGAGGGCCCCATATGTTCCCGTATTCCACGTACTGGAAAGCATAGCAAATGACTATTTAGAAAAAGCATTCTGTAGTCTTCTGTGCAAGCCAGAATGAACTACTTGGCATGACACAATTTACAATACAAAGTAGTCTCATGGAGAAGGTTTTTGAGAGGGCACCAAGGCTGGTATGCACCATGGGAAAGCAGGTGCCACCAGAGATCAACTCAACCAGTATACTCAACGTGCAGCATCCTGCAAGACGAAAACCTCCCACATTGTGAATGTCACACAAGGTGCATGCTGAGTACTCCATTCCTCAAGATGTGCGATGCTTAAAATGCTTCAGAGATTCCTAAAAACACCATAATCTACCTCTTAACATTTGAAGCATGCAAGGTGTTGTGTGGGTGTGCGCACATCTTTCTCCTGCAGCAAAATGTTTTGCTGGGACTTTATTAAATGCCTTCTCCACTTTGCTTTTGTCCCTTCTCAGCTTCTTCTGCATTCCCCACAACCCTCTTCCTCCTTATTCCCCTCATCCACACTTTGAGGAAGCTGATATTACTGAAGGGTTTTGGTTTCATTGTAAGAGTAACAGCTCCTGAAGTAGTGGAGGTTATGGGAGTGACTGGAGATTGTTTATTTTGGTACAAAAAAAAAAAAAGACTTTATTATTCTCCTCTTGCAGTCCCTGCTTTTCTGCTGAACAGACTCCTTGCTTACCCAAGGAAAAGCTGGGACACCACAGGCAACTGTGAAGAAGAAACTGTGCTCAACCTTGCTAGGAAGAGCCATGTCCCAGCTTTGGGACAAAGCAGCTGATTGCTGCCCCTCAGCATCAAAGCCTTAGCAAGTTAACATCACTTGCATTCCTATTTGATTGGGTTAATCCCCTTTGGGTGGGGGACTGGGTGCAGAATCTACTTCTGGATCCAAAATCTCCCTGGGGATTTTCGGCTCCCACGGAGAAGGGCATTTCCAGCCCTCACTGCTGTTGCAAGTGACTTCTGGAGAGTTGATCCATTAGCTTCCTATGAGGCCTGTAGCCCTGTAGCTGTCAAATCTGCGTTTGTTGAGTTTCCATGTTTATCTCCAATAGATTTGGAATAATCAGTTCTGTTTTTTGACTCTCTGTCAGTGCCTCTTCCCCTTTACTTTTAGGACACAGGACATGCTCTGCACACTCTCATGGAGGGAGACAAGTGAGAATCAGAAGGAGGGTGAGAGCAGAGCTGGGGTCCTGGTTGCAGACAAGAAATAGAGTAACCATCCATGAACTCTGGGGAAACATTCCCTAAACATTCATGGTGACTGTAAAGCCAGAAGTGAACCTGCAAATGATACCTCAGGGAAAGTAAAGAAAGGGGATTTTCAGTCTGACACATTATAAGAGCAAGATGTGGAGAAAAGATGTCCTTAAATGCATAATAAATCAACCTTTTCTTGCAAATAATCATAATGGGATGTGTCCCATGCACAGCATTCATACTAATTGGTATTTGCAAATATGTTTCTATGGAGAACATATCAAAGAGGAGGAGAACAGAATACATTATAGCATTGCTGCCACCAGATGTTGGAATTGCTGCTGTGCGCTGTGGCATTTGGTCCCATTGTACCATGGAGTAGATGGGTCCCTGGTTATATTCTTAATTTATTACTGTTGTTGCTGCTGTTGTCATTATTGCCATAATTCCTGGAAGCCCTACAGCTAGACTAGAATTTTGCTGTGCTAGATGCCACCTAAACACAGCATTTAAATAATCAGTCTTTGTCTCAAAATAGATTTTAAAAATATATAGGTAGGATAACAGATGACTGGTAGATAAAGGCATGGAGCACAAGAAATCAAAGGACAGCAAGATAGGGTTTTGTATTAATTCCCCAAAATAGGGAAAGGTGTTTTGGTTTGGTTTTAAGGTAGTTTTTCAAGAGAGCATGCGAAGTGGAACAACTTAATAGACTGGAGAGGAGTTTCCCCAACTCTGGCAGCTAGCACAGGAAAAGCACAAAACTGTTTGCTTAAAAATGCAGCAAGTGGGTGATGGAATTGACAGGATGGCCTCATAGAGTTGGCAAATGAGCAGATGGCACTGAGTGCTGGGTGGGGTGGGAGCAAACGAAGGTCTTGGAAGTGAATTTGCTCAAGTTGGATATTTAATGAAAGAGCCCAAGGATGGAAATAGGATAGAGGGTGGCAATCAGACCAGACCAGCTGTGTAGGCAATGGTTTTTCAGCAGCATGAGTTTGGGACTCAGCTGGGTTAAGTTTCATTTTTCACAGTCAAAAATACAGAAGGTATGGAAAAACAACCGAACTATGAGAAGATTAGAAGATGAGGGCATCACTGCAGTTGTGTGGATTATCAGAAAAGAGATGTAACCAGGAAAGTGTTATCAAGATTTAATGTGCGATGTGATTGGGAGAGCCCACAGAGAGGGGAGAGTTGAAGAAGCTAGTCAAGCTCAGCAGGGACCTTAGCAGGCACATAAAAAGTAGACTTCTAATTTATAAGTTGCACTGGGGCTGACCCTTACTGTGGAAGGCCTTTACTGCTGTGTTGATGAGGAGTTTCAAGGAAGGAGGCCAGCTTGTCTCTGAAAATCCCTCTGCGTCCTTTCTGGAAGGACGTGGAGCTTCTCGCACGGATCCACATGGAGGATGTCTGTTTGCCTGCTCCTTTGCTCTCCTTTGAGAACTCAGCTCCTATCTTGTGTTTGGGCATCCTATTTACACAGGGAACCAAGAAAGAGAAAGCAGCAGGTGAGAGACGTGGCAAGCATGTGTAGATGAAGGAGTTTGATCCTGATAGACAACCATGCTTCCCTCAGACCAGATTTTGGTTTCCAGCAGAATGCAGAAAGGCAATGCTTGAAGAAAGGGGATCCAGGTAAGTGCACGTAACCCCGCGCCGTGCGGACCACCTTCCTCACAGCGCTGCTCTGGAGGCGCCCAGGGCGCTCGTGTGCGGCCGCAGCACTCGCGCCTGCTCGGGCAACACCAACTTTCCTCTTCTCGCCCCTAGATGGGAGCGTGGAGCAGGACAGGATGAGGTTTTGCCGCATGGCCACAGTGGGAAAGGTCTGTGGTGATAATTCTCCTCGCAGCATCTCCCATCAGACATGGCATTGGTGTCTCCTGCTGCTTGGGAAATGCGCTGCTGTGAAATCGCCTCCCAGCTGTAACTCTGGAAACATTTGGTCTCACTGATGGTCGTAGGCATGGATCCATGCATTTGTCTTTTTCTGCACGCCATTCCCTCTAGTACTTCAGGAAGAAATGTACCTGAAGTTACAGGCTCAGGAGCATATGCATAAATTGCTATCAGGCATCATCCTGGAACGCCATTGAATACCATTTCTGGGAACATTTATTCAAAAATGGCTTTGCCTTTTGCACGCTTCAGCCTTAGTAATTTTAAGCGGTTTTCCTGACAGAGCCAGGGTGATGATATAACATGACCAAATGCCTGTGCCAGGATAAATGGCTCAGACTCCCTACAAATGAATCTGAGCCCAGCATCTGACACTTTGCAGCTTGGGAGCACGGCCGTACAGAAATCCTTCACTGCTTTGCATAATATGGTTGGTGAGAGCAGGTTATTCTATTCATAATAATTTAAAACTTACGTCAACTATAAAATCATTGGTGCCATTCATGGTAAAGAGACTACTACGATGATCTAAGGCTGGTAGGAAATGCTGAGTATTTGCACCATCTCACTGTGCTGCTTGGCCTCTACCAGTTCCTGAAATCTCCACTGCTTTGAATTATTAGTGGATTTTTGGATATCGTGTTTCCTTAGCTCCGATGCGCTGGCCTTTTGGAGAGCGGCCAGATGCCGCAGGACAAGCACTATTCCTGACGGATGGATGTAGCACTATGCGTGTGCCCAGCGGAAGCACTGCGAGGCATCCAGGAAGGCTACGAGCCCCTCCACCCCAGGGACAATAAATTCTTTACACAAATGTTGTTCTTGGCAACTGTCACTAAGGCCAATTCAGACCCATGAGATGAGGCTCCAAGATGAAGAGTGAAAATCCATCTAGCACCTGATGACAGGTTCTAGTATGTCCGTGTCCAATCCATCAGCTAGTGGGAGACAGTGCCATGATTTATCAGGACTAGAATTTCAGCTAAAACATTGCAGATTTAAAACATTAATTAAAGGTATATTCCAATAAACAAACCTCCAGGCATTTTATCAGCTGCATTATGTATAACAAAATCTTGAAGGTTTTATACTTCCTATAATTTACAGAATTTTCTGATTGGGTATCTTATTGTTTGAAGAGTTGCTTGATCTCAGGAACTACCATTTAAATAAGTGTTTTTCTGCATCATGCATACATCTTTTGCTTGGTACTCTTACATGGTGGGCCTGCCTGTTTTTTATAACTTGTCTCTTTGGTACCTATTTTTACTGTGTGCCATATTACACAACGTGCAAAATAGTCGAATAGCTAAGACTGGGATTCCAAGCTACACATCAAATGTTATCGATGACTTGATCCCACTCACAGCAGTGTGTGGGAACAGTGAGAATGACATAGAAACAAATGAACCCCAACCTCTCCTCCCACACTTAACGCCTGGCAAAAACCACAGACACCATGAAGCCTGCGGCAGTCACCAGGAAGCCTTTTTGTCCTTGATGAGACCGAGCATTTGCAGAGAGAGACATTCAGTCTAGTGCACTTCTTTAACTCACACTTCCAGCCTGGCAAGAGGACACACAATTAATACTGTGCAGCTTGGTATTTTATTTGGCTGTAGATAGTCTGTTTTTCCCTTGTGGAATACTGTTTGGATCAGTGATAGAGCAAGTGGCTTCGTGACCTTAGTGTCAAAGCCATGTCTTTCCTGCTTGCACTTTAGGTAGCTGACACTAATACGGAAACGGCAACAAAATCCTGTATGCGCAGGGAATCGCTGAAGGAAAAAGAAGTTATTCATTAAAACCTGTGCTTTTTTGAAGAAGAGGGATGGACTAATTTTTATTCTAATCAAAATAAAATTCTCCACAGGTAGTATTCATTATGGTCTTGGGGAGACTGCTCTTGCAAGAGAAAAGAATATATTCTGAATGTGGCAAAACTTCCCATTTGGATACATACACTTAAGGGTATGGGACTGCTCTGAATGTCTAAACCATATATATGTATATGTATGTATATTTAATATTACCAACAGAAATGCTTTTAAAACAAACCACCTGACTTACAAGGGAGCTCTGTGCTTCTTGCCGGTGCCCAGCCCGGCCCTGTTTGCAGCCAGGAAGCTCAGGGAATAGAGAGGTGTGAAATACCCGGAGTCGCTACATGGCTGAGCCCAAATCTAACCACCAACCGCCAAACAGCCAGCTCTGCTCAGCCCAAGGTGCTCTTCCTTTTCCCGCTTCAGCTGCATCTCAAGGACTTCCTACCCTTATGTGGATTATGTGGGCGACAGGGGTTGGTCACACAGGTGCCTGGAAAGCAGGACTGGAAGAACTGCCAACGTGGTAACCACCCCGAGCAAAACCTGCCAGAGGTGCAGGGGCCAACGGGGCATCGGGGTGCGCACGTGAACCCGAGCGGCACCAGCGTGACAGGAGGGGGCCCAGCCGCCTTCCCCACCAGGGCTTAATATTAACTCCCCGCGTGGCTTGCAAGGTAATGCCTAAGGCTTATGGCTCTGCTGTAAGCAGTGGCACTGTCTCAAAAATCACCCGTATAAAAATAGTTTGTCTCAGAATTCTTATAAAATAATGATTTGACGGATAAAAATCTTACGTCTCAGCTGCCGGCTGAAGTGCTGTCAGACAGTTTCTCTTCTGCAACATTACCAGTAAAACAAGCTAACTAGCAAAACCACGTTATCTTTGTTGCTTCATTGCTCTCCCATATTCAGGCAGCCTGTAATACGCAGCGTCCACGATGCCTGACGGAGCAAACGCACCCGGAAATCTGCCCCTCAGCCTGTGCCTGCACACGCACCCCAACCAGCTCACAAGCAGCAGGGATGTGTAAAACCGGGCAGCAGGATTTTGAATGAGTAGTGTTATTTCTCTTTGAAATACAGTGTCTTCTAAAGCAGTTTTAGGCGGAGGGATGTGAAAAGCAAGTGAATGAAAATTGAATGTATATATTAAAAAAACTCTCACAATATACAAATACAACATACAAATACAAATCTTGTCAAGCTAAAAAATACGTACCTAAAATTGGAACATCTGAACAAACACATGCAAACTTGGTTGTTACCAAAGAAGAAAATCCTTTGGGAACTGCCTTATAGGCAAGTACTTAAGAGGAGAGTGCTTATAAGTATAGCTAGCAGGCCCTCTTAAAAAGCACATGCAGCAAGCTCTGCAGAATGCAAAGGAGAAGGGAAAAAAAAAAAAAAAAAAAGGATGTTACTACCAAAAAAAAATCCAAATCAAACTAAAAAAAACCCAGAACTTACTTCTTTGTGTTAGTGTGATAGCAGTGGCACATCAAGAAACTACAACTTGTAAGAACAGGGCACGAGTGCAGTTATTGGAGTGCAAATGGCCCCATGCACGCCAGGAACAGGCGGGTTCAGCTGACATGCAGCTCTCATTGCCATCAGTCACCTCCGTTGTCTGCAGAGGGCACTTGGGATCCCGCTTCACTGGCCCAGCCGACAATTTGCAAAATCACTGGTCGATTCACGCAGCCAAGCTGCAATGCTACGCTCAGCTTCCATCAATTCCGGTCATACGGTGTGTGCCACGCATTGTAAAGTCTATTTAAAATCCTGACTTTTCTGTAGCCTGTAGCATTTTGCCTTAAAATGTTCAAAGGATAGTTCAGCTTCAGAGGAAATCAAACAGCCAAAATTTTTAAACCTAGCTTGGAGTCCCAGGCTGATCCGGCCTCTAGACCCAGAGCACCCACTAGGTGTTTCTGTGAGGTAGCCCAAGGCAACTTGCTGCTCCACCTTCTCATTACCGAGAAAGACCACGGGGAAAGCTGACTGCAGAACTATGAACGACTTGTTCAAAATTGCCGCTGGAAGTACCATGTCTAAACAAAATATCCAGATACAACGTAATACGATTCTTTATTTTTAAATCCAATTTGTAAAGGTCCCTTTGTAAACAAAACAAGAAAAAATCAACACATTTCAGAGGGCTTATCTCAATTACCGTTTTCTTCCCCACTCTTCATTTATCGTAACACAAAGCAGTAGCTTATATTATTAGTGCTCATATAGTGCACGTACATGAAGTTTGATTTGTGTATTAAGCTTTAAATACAATGTATTTCCTGTGAGCATAGCGCAAAGACTACACAGCATTACATTTTCAAAGCATATGTTTAAAAAAAAAAAAAAAAAAGGAACAATAAATGTATATCAAAGACAGTCAAACTCAAATATCTTGACCTGGCAAATTCTCTAACAAGTAATTTAAAACTGCGTACAGAGCAGAACAGTGCGAACATGCCTCCAGTCTGTGAGCTATGGTAAAATATCAAGCATTCACATAAAGAAGAGAAGCAAAATAAAAACGCCACAAACCCAGAACTAACCTCAACGCACCCAACTGTAACTGAACGAACGAGGCCACCCACTTTCCCACTCGATAACGCAAAGGGCCCAGCAACAACAACAAGCACTTCTACGCTACAGCAAGTGAAACATCAACTTCGATTTTTGTCCTTGCATTTTTAAACAACTCCTTCGAAACAAACCGAAACGGTGAACACCTAATTATACCGAACAGAGGTACAAATCAGAAAGTCAGAGAAGCTCCGTAAGATTGCCACTTTTCAAACCTTGCATAGTGACAGCTGGCATTGATATTGCTACCATAGCTTCAGCAGAGAGATGAGAAAGGAAAATCTTCACTCCAGAGGGATGCACATGTGTAACATACAGCTCGTTTTCGTCACAAAACGCGGTTAATCACTTCAGTAAAAGGGAAAACAGTTCTAAAAAGGGAAAGATAGTGTTCACAAGCTTAGAAATAAAAAAATACAAAACCAGAACATTCCATAATAAAAAAATGAAAATAATAAACATTCCATCGTAACAGCACCTATTTTATCACTAAATAAGCCCCATACATGCAACAATCTACAACTATCGTATAAGGCTGTCAAATTAAAGGTTTACTTTTTATATAAACAAAGTGTAAAAATAGCAATAAGTTGCAATCTTCAAATTTAATGCTAGGTGGGGATTCTGTCCCCCCGGATTCTTTTGGTAGCAATTTCAATATGCTCTTGCCATAAAGGTCATTGATCTAGGTACCATGATACAAATACATTGTGCCTAAGACAGTATTATCGTATTTCTGCTCCACTTTAACAGAATTGGAATGCTCCACAGCATTACTGAGCTCAGGGATGCTCTCAGCAGTATCCCCAAAGCCATGATAGTGTCCATAGTGCAAAGTATCTCCCAGGTCTTCCACCCACGAGGGCCGGTTGGACACACAGCTGCTCGGGCTCCCGTTCAGGTGCAGAGAGCCACACATCTCCGTGGAACCGCTCAGGGCTTTTTCGGGTTCCTCGGTGCCACTGCTGGCATGAACTCGATGCCGGCTGGGAGAGGCTACGCCAGGAATTATTCCATTGGGTGTCAAGCTTCCTTCCTGCCTGTTCTCCATTCCACTGAGCTGTTGTGCAGCGGTGAGGTCCAAATGTCCATTGGCGGCGCATCCATTTGTCAGTGCATTCAATATGGAGCTACTGCTACTGATATCTGCATTAAGAAATACACCTGTCACCAAAAATCAAGGTTCAAGCAAAATACATCCAAATGTCCCCACTAAGCTCCACTTACTTTAAAAATGCCTCCATATACAGCCTTGAAAACAAATCTACCCTTTCTTTATTCATAACAATTCAAAGTAATGAAATCTGATCAGCAAGCTTCAAGCATAGATTCTCATTTTGCAAATGTAACTATCTATCTACATTCACTGTGTAAATAAGCCCATATTAATCTTTCCAAAGACAATGTAACTCTTCAGAAAGTGTTTTATTGAACTGCAGGAAATAAGTGCAGGGTAGTAGACAGCATTCTAAGTGTTTTGAAAAGTGGAATAAAAGACATCTTTCCATCTTAACAGTAATGCCCACTTGGGATGAAGTATTATACATGGAGAGGAACTTAGCATCCGTGAAACGATGAAGGATTTTTAAAATTTCAGTCATAACTAAAATGTGGTTCTTTTTTCCTTTCTTGTGGTAACTCACAGAGCACAGTATACACTGAAACAGGTCAAATAAACACATGTTTATATTCGAGTGCTAATATAAAATATGTTTCAAGTTTCTTTTATTCAGAAAGAATCTCAATTTACCTAGCAGCCCGTTAGATAATAATATCTGCTAGATACGTAGCAGCCAGCTAGATAAGATAATAATATTGTAATAACATCTGTACAATCCACGTGCAAAATGCCATATACAATAGCAACAGCAGAATGCACAGAAGACTAAAAAAGATTAGTAGCAGGATACAAAATGCAAAAAAGATGCATGCAAAAAACACTGAAAACTGTTTTAAAGCAATTTCTCTTTTGAATTTAGTAATTATTATAATGTTTTTATTTCCATAAACGGATTTCATCAGTATGTCTGAAAGGTGCGTTTCTGCAGTGATACTCAAAGCACTAGCACAAAAAAAGGATGATAGATTCTGTCTTAAAATTACTGAGTGGTAAAGGCCATCTAAAATTTACATTTATATTGGTAAAGATTAGTAAGGCAAACCTAGAAACTCTGGGCCTACATGGTGACATTTAGGTTTTACATTCTGTTATTATCCCTGCATATATGCACATATGTTTATGTACACATGAAAGCATAAACCTATGTGCAAAACAGAATTGTATTTACTGTTTTATTTACAATTCAGGCCGGCGAATAAGTCTGTTGGTACCATGCCACACAAGGAAGAATCCGAAGTTCTTGCTGGACCTTCCTGTTTCATCCCTACTCTAAAGAAACCACATCAAATCAACTCACTAACCACAGATTCTTACTGAAAGTGGAAAAAAAAAAAAAAAACACCCAAACAAACAAGACATCTGCCCGACTATTTCGGTGATGAAAATGAACAGAAAGAATTTCATGTATTTCATTTTATTAACTGAAAAGTGCAAAAACTTAACTGTTTAAAAATAAATTCTTCTTAGGTTGGCTTTGCCAAACCAATTTTAATAAAAATGGCACTCAGTTAATAGGTGAAAGTAGGTAATGAATAGCTCTAGTGATAATTACAGAGTGTTATTATTTGTTAAAAATTAGTACCTAAACTAATACGATATATTTATGAAAGACAATCATTTTTCCATAAACACTTTGCAATTATCACTGGCAAACATCATAATCCACTTTTAAAGCACTGGGTGTACATATATATGTGTATATATATTTATTCCTAATATATTAAAATATCTATTCATTATCATTCCCTTTGGTGAATCTGAAGCATAAACATTTTTTTATCACAGAACAAATTAAAACAAGAGAATCATTTCAAAATGTAATAAAGCACTATCATAGTAACTCCACGCTTGATTGAGCAGCCCTTAAAAAAAGAATTAATATTCACTAATAGTACTAACATTATGACTGTTTCATGAAAATCAGTACAAAATTCAAACACTTCTTTACAAGGTACTTTAGTTCGAAATTCCAATTTTAAGACTTGCAAAATTCAGTCTTTTATTTGCATAAATCAAAATCAGAAGTTGTTCATAGCAGGATACTGCACTTATATTGTTGTCTGAACAAATTCTGAACACCTATATGTCTAGATTACTCTTTATAGCATAAGTTGAACTAATTTGAATATATTTAGTTTTAAGATACATTATTTGCCACTCTATGTAAGCACTAGGATGTTTCCACATTAGATCTTCTTGCTAGCAATTAAATCTATTTAATGGAAATGAAATCACTCATTTAAATTATTCCTGAATTTCCTTTAACCAGAAATAACAGCAACTGAAAACAAGGCACAACGCAATACAAGCCTCAGGTTAAAAATGAAACAGCCATAGTGGATTTCTGCTTATCTGAGAACTACCAATAAGCCTTATCCTTTACTGTTACAATATGTTGAATAAAACAGCTAATTTTAGATAACTACTAAAACCCCAACTAAGGGGTGTTACAGCAATACAATAGTTTTCAAGACTGTAGACAGCGATGTGCAAAAATAAAGAATTAAGTTTTATGCTCAAATTAAAAATAAAATGCATATTGATTCTTGCAACAACAAGGAGTTTGCATGGCAGAAACAGTGTATATTTCAATTTCTTTTGGTCCAACAGAACTACTCTCCTGCTGTTTCGTGTCTTCAACCATTTGAATGTTGTTGCAGTTAACTTGAAACTGTCCACTCCCACCTGATACAACAGCAAACTCTCTATCAACGTGCATATTGTCAGCATCATCCTCAATTCCTCCATTCATCATTGGTATTAAGCCATCAAAGCTATAAGCTGGTAAAAACAAAAACAACAAAAATTGTGTTTAGTCACTACTGTATATTTGAAAACTCAGCCAAACAAAAAAAGTTAAATACTTCTGTTACTATAACAAAACCTTTTTTATAAAGAAATACATATTTTTCAGTTTTGAAAGTTCCAAATATACCCGCACCTGAGATTCTGAATGGGCAAATAAATAGTTGCATGCTCACTTTTTATTCATTTTTGATTTTCATTCATTTTAGGTGGAAAAAATGACCAATTTATCTATCAGACATTGTCTATCAAGCAACTATAAGTCTGATGCACCATGAGAATGAAAAAAAATTACCAGGATGTAGGCTTTACAGCTAGCACACCTGACAAAAAAAAAGAAAAAAGGGCAGCTTCTACCTCAGAAAACACACCCTCGGTCAGTCCTGACTGCTCGCGCTGTCCCTCCAGGTTCCTGTTCCCAATACTGTGCGCTACACTCACCCTCGGCTCTTCCAGGGACCTCAAGATAGGCCTCTCCTCAGATAAAAGCGGGTGGGTGGTTACGCCGCAGTGGGAACTGCCTTCAGGATCGGGATGGATTTGGCTTCGCTGGCTCTCGCACCCTGCGGCCCAGGGCCTCCTCCAGGGGCAGCCCCGCGGAGCCGGCGCGGCCGCGCGCCGCGGCCTCGCGCCTCGCCACACGCACTCGTAGCAGCGCGCTACGGAGCTGCGAGGCGCACGGCAGGGCTCTCACCAGCTGGGACACAGTAAACTGCGAGTTTCTAAAGAAACTTAAGCAGCTGCTGAAGTGCTGTTTCCGGACCAAAGGAATTACACAGGGCTTAAGCCATGTGCCCTCATACCAAGCAGCTTCAAACACCCTCTACCAGGACTTTTCCTGTCGGCCTACAGAAACACGAAGTGCAAGAGTACACCTGGGCTAGGCACCCCCCATCCCACAAACACCTGAAAGTGGCCACATGGAGCCCATGACTACTCATACAGTCTCCTGTTGCATCGAGGAGTATTGCGTGTACTATATACAGGAGACTGCAAACCCCCTGGTGCCAAGGGCCGTGAGGTAGATATTAAGACCAGAACTGCCCTATGTAGCCCTGTGCGATCAGCCTGGTCTGTAGCAGGCTAATGGTGAGAATGCCTCGTATGGATCCTCGTTATACATGACCATAGGCAACACCCTCTGGCAGCCAGTCCACGAATCAAGAATTCCTGGATACCTGATTTTACAAAAAATGGATGGGAATTCCAGCCAGCACGTCCACGTCAAAACTAGAAAATATTTGGTACACATTTTGAATGCGGCTTTGCAACAGCAGCCGCTGCTTATTTTAATTGTGCTTTGGTTCAGCTTCACCTTCAAGGGCTCAGATTTTTATTGAATTGGATGATAATTACTTTGTATCACAGCATATCCTGTATTGGTGTTACATATTTCTTAAGCTTTTTAAAATTATCTAAGAACTTATCTGAGAGCAGATACATATGCATACACATAAGCAACTCTCTTCCCCCTGTTTAGCCACTCCAAAAAGGAGGACAAAAGGTGAAACACAGCTTAAATATTTCTCTTACTCCAACTTGATCGCTTTCAGTCTCATTGCAAGAAGCTATATATATATAGATTTACATACAGTGCCTGGTCCCACTACGTGGACTTTTTTTCAAGGGCGTGATTATACTGAGTTGGTGCAAGGCCATCAGAATCCTATCCTTCCCAGGGAACACTGATAGAGTGCACTCTCCCCATGTTCATTTCCCGAATCTACTGTGCAACTAGTCTTTAAAGTAGAAGACAATTCACTAGCATGCTTTTAAGAACATCATCACCACAAAACAGGGCAGGATTTTCTAAAATGGCTAGGAAAGGACAAGCACAGACTGATGACTTCTCAGAACTCACCTTTGTAGTTTACAAAGCATCTCAAGAAGAGTGATTTACTCTCACTCCAGCAGACTTTTTACATGACATGAGAGATATTACTGATACTGATGCCTTTGAGGGTGGACACAGTTCAGAAACTTTGGCTTAAAACAGTTTGGAACAATCTCTAAAACGTAAAAACTTTCAAGCAACATCTTTTGCTTTGTTTACAAAGGTCATAGAAGTCCTACTGGTAAATAGCTCAAAAATTACCTACTCCAATTGGTTACATATACTGTCCTTTGACACCTCTCTAATTTCTTAGGAGACTTAACATATTCTCTCCGTAATTAAAGGAGAGTATGTTAACATACTCCATAATTGCTCATTCACTTAAACATACTCTCTATACTATCTCGTTTACAGCCCAGTATCATACCTACAGATTTTGGGGAAACACTACCTGTTAACAAGCTTGAAGTCATTTTCTCCAACTATGCAATTAGTGGCCATGAACTCAGAAGGAATAGCTCCACAGAACACAATATGTCTATTTGTGACTTTGAGCTGTGCCTCCTAGTAACAGAATATGAATTGTATGTATTAAAGCCTACAGATCCTCCTACTATCCAGCTACTTAATTGCTTTATTCTTGAAAAACAGTCTTACATTTCATTGCAAATGAACTTTTCTCCATCATGAAATTATTCATGACTTTGACCAATTTCATAAATTAGCAAATCCCATTTAATTCAATATTCCAACCTCCGATGCTGGAATAGTTGGAATGTTGGCTGGAATCTGAGGCATTTTGGTAGTAAGTACTAAAGGAAATAGGAATGACTGTCAATATCCATGTGATTTATATGGTCCACGTCCTATTTGCCAACAGCATTTCACTCTAGTTCCACTCCTGCATCTGGAGCAAAGCACTGGCTGAACTCCCGTGGCTCACTGAAAGTCACTTCTGAATAAGAAGTAATCCGTTAGAACAAAAACTTTGACTGAAGAAAATACCTTCAATGAAGATCTAGAAAGTCCCTTTC
This sequence comes from Tinamus guttatus, assembly GCF_000705375.1. Next base: position 405,589 of record NW_010577787.1, read on the forward strand.
CTGACACTGGAGTCAGGACTGAGAGGCCTCAGCACAAATCGTGGCATTCCCTTTAATAAAAATTTATTGGGATGGCCCCATAAGGGGAGCAGAGAATATTATTCTCTCTCATATTACTTAAGGTAGTTCACAAGATTTGAAAAGGATTTCTTTCTATCACCACCAAAAAGTATCTGTAGTGTTGCACTATCTCATTATTGCCAGGAAATGAAGGTCATAGTATATTAAGGCTGACTAGGAATTCTTAACGTTCATTTTAGTCTGACATCATCCTATAATCTCTTAAAGAGTGCTAATGATCCTGGAAATTTGAGGCTTGTTAACATCGTAGACATACAAACCCTTCCAGACTGATAAAGCTTTTCAAGCCAAATTTCTTTCATCTATCTCTTATACCAAGCAGTTTTTGAAATGGAAATTAATCATGATGCGGCAAGTTCCCATCAGAAAATCCAGCTATCTTTGTGAGTTAATGTTACATTATTAGGGTACCATAACACAAAACCGAGGAAGGATTAGAAGCCAATTCCAGCTCCTAATCTTCAGGACATTATCCTTAGCATCGTGCAACTTCAACATTCTCTGGAACTAGAAATCCAGGAAGACACCAAGATGATGACAGGGAGAATCAGGATTTTGTGTATACGTACACTTTTCAAAAGACGGAGTAATTACTTGATGCACTTTAGATATGTGAGTAGGTTTGTCAATAATACTCAACATCCACTCTGAACTGCTTTAAAATGTTTATTTTCCTTTCTCGGCAACAGCATCACCCTTCCCCTTTTACCTCTGGGGTCTCACCTTCGGTTCTAGCCTTCTTTACTCCAGCAGACTCCGTATCTTCAAAGGATCTCTTTCGACTTGTCCCACCACTGAGTGGATTGGGACCCGCACTCTGATGAACCCCATTTAAGGTGCCATTGCTATAGAAACGATTCAGGTGACAGTTCTGGAGGTTCAAGAGAAACTGGGCACATTCTTGGAAGCCCTGGGTATGTGCAAGGTCTGCTGCTGTCAGGCCACTGGCATTTCTCAAGCTGTACAATACAAAGAAACTGAATTACACTCATTCATCAACCTAGCCTGGCTGCTGCTGCTGCTCTTACTGACTAACTATCTGTTGGTGATGAGAGAAAAACATACACTTAGCAAACTTCCATTAAGGAATTAGTTATCAATCTTAGTTTTATAACTAACTTAACTTTTCGCACATACATCTGTCTTCTAAGCAAAATTTGGAAGACAATACACTTTCAAATAAAATCAATATACTAACTATGTGCCTTAAAAAAAAAAAAAAAGCATCTTCCTATTTAAAATTCTCAAAATGCTTTATTCTGAAATAGCCTGAAGTATCTGATCTTTACACAACCTTCAGGCTAATTTAAGCCTTTAATTTTACCATCTTCTGCAGTTTATTTTTCAATCTATTTCTTTATCTTGAGTACAAGATTAAATACTCAAAACAAACTTAACATGACTTGGCAATTGTCCATGGCATTCTGATTTCTAAGGTAACAACATCACTGTTCTTCCCAGCAATAAAATATATACATATATGGAAAAAGATAGATAAAAATGCCATAATTAATTATGCTTTGCTTATACGTGTTTTTGTTTCTCATTTCAAAGTGTGTGACATCATAAACGCTAAGACCTGCTTTATTTGACCCAAGATTTGCCATTTAGAAGAGAAATGGCAGTGGATTTTTAATATTTTAATGTATCAAAGAGATTAAGAACTGAATCAAGTAGGACATTTAGTCTTTCAAAAGAAATCTCTACAGCTCTACTATATCAAAAACATCTACACAGCCATACACAAAGTCTGTGCTTAGGAATATAAACACTGTAATTTCATTAGGAAGAGCATAAAAGAGACAAGAGGGCTAGAAATGACCAAAAAAAAAAAAAAAAAGGAAAACTAGATTACGAATAACAAGATACCAGTAAATCAGATAAATCAGGTTTTCAGTGTTTTATTTCTTCCCCTTTCCAGACTTATCCAGCTAGTCAGAAAATTGGATTTCTGTTTCTTGGCTTCAGCAGTTTAGATGAGCACATTACTTTAAAATCCAGGCACAGACCTACTAACAGAGTAAGAGTTTAGAAGATTATTAGATCAGACTCCACTGCTGAAATGCACATGAAGTGCAGAGGTGCTCCTTCCAACTCGTATGGAGGAAAAGCGCAAAGACTGTTTTTGCTTCCTAGAACACGGCAACTTCATCACTATAAAAGACCCTAAAAAAAGGCTTCATAAATTTACTGTTTTAAATTTACCGGAAGGCTAATTCTCTAAATGGATACAGCTGGACTACGTAGAACTTAGAAGTAGAAATGCTACAGAATTAGAAAATTCATTAACTGGGGAAGATCAATATAATTTCATTCCATACAAGACTATCATGGCCTATTTGGACTACTAGTGAAAATCCAGAGAACAGCAACAAAGATTGGTCTAAAAAGTAAGAATTAAGAAAACAATACGAGCAAATACTCACACTACTGAAGAAACTAAATTTATTCAGTCAAGAGAAGTGAAATGTCACAATTGTGGTGTTATTTTCAAATACTTTAAAATTTAATCTGGAAAGAGACTAAACTCTTGTGTCTGGTGCAGACAACATGTAATGGAATTAACTGAAGCGAAGGACATTTTAAGCTTGACCTTAAGAGGATGTTTCAGAATATAAGGTTAGTTAAGACCGATGAATCTCTAGGGCTTTCCCTCTTTCCTCTACTTTTTAAGAACAGATGATAATTTGACAATTTTTGCAAATGTAGTCAGTCTTTTCTGGTGCTGAACTAGATACGATGTTGAATTCTCTAACCACTATTCAATGCTATTTTTTAGTCTAGTTTATATTTAGAATACAAAGCAACAATGCAACTTTAATAGAAATTTCAGTGTCTTCTTCCTGAACACAGAATAGCTCAGTTTTCTCAAATCTGTTTTCGATTTGCTAATCTCAAAAAGATGGCGAAGGAAATCTAAGTAAGAGCAAATCAAAGTTATGCGAAGATTAAAAGAAGTGTAATATGGTGTTGACTGACCCCCTAATTTAAGCAATCAACAAGGAATAAATCATGCTATTACTCAGCAAATCTTACGGAACATTCTCTGCCTTGAAGAGTGGTCTTCAAGACAGACCACAATGACGCTCTCATTTCTCCCAAAGCCAGGCAGAAATGACTTGCTGGAGGCATTTGGAGATGTACATATTAAGATGCAGTGTGCAATACTACAGGGACACATTCTGTGCAAGGGAAAGTTATCCTCAGCAAAGCTTTAAGCCAGTGCTTGTCAGATACTAAGATGCAATTAAGCTTTAAAACAACATCCTCCCCCCAAAAAAAGGGGGGGGGGGCAAAAAACAAAAGCCCAAACCCAACACACCCTCTACCCTTTCCTCTCTTCCTGACCAGCTTCTCTTTAACAACTAGGCAGACACTCCCTTCCAGAACACATTTTAAGAGTAGTACTGCAGAGATGCTCAATTCTCAAGGGGATTGAGCCTATCAGAGAAAACATTCCTGATTCAGAGGGAGACTCAAAGATATTCTTCAAAAATCTACATCTGAATTTAACTCCTCAGGTCCGAGGAAATTTCCTGTGGCAGAAATTTTGTTATTAGAAAGAGAGATAGAAGCACAACGTTAAATAGGGGTTCACAAGGCAAATGAATACAGATGGTAAACTACTATACCATATATACTACTACATACTCCTATAGATGATCAACAGAACTGTTAAGCGCTGGCTGCTTTCTCTGACGTGAATACTAATCAGAGTGTCTTTTCAATATCCAGCTCTTGATTTCCATGAAATTAATAGAAACTTAGGCTGGTCTGGGATTTCAATCCTTACAAATTTCAACGAAACTGGCTTGCAGAGAAAAGGAAAGGTGGGTAAAGGAAACAACCTCACAAGACTTCCCTAGAAAAGCTTGCTAGAAAACCTGAGACAGTTGTTTGTTCGTTATTTCAGCTGTTTTTTCCCTACCTTTCTTTAGGAGAAAAACAGAAAGTGGCAGCAAGAACTAGCCACACTATACTATCTCGTCCTAACAAACGGCAAGTAATCAAAAAAAAAGCACAACAAACTCGGATTAGCCACATGCACAAAGGGGAGGAACAAAAACACCTCTGGCACACAGTACGCATGTGTTGGCGTGTGCATGTTTTCATGTAAATTCATCAAAAATATTTCCAAAATAAGACATACTACCATCCCTGAGGGCCCTGAGTGAACAGAAAGATTCTATCTTTCTAAGATCTAAGATACTGTCTTCTAGAAGCCCTGAACTGGAGCGGCTGAATGAAATAAAAAGCTGGATGTTTATTACAACCTTCTTTAAAAGCACTGATCTGACCACAGTGCTAAGTTTCAGGCTACCCTTTCACAGCAGCAGTTCCAAGGGACTGGGAACACATCTGTGATTAAATCCTTTCAGGATCTGCAGCGTGTGGTCTACCTCAAACGCCACCAGTACCTGAAAGTAAAGCAGCCAGGCCGGCTCGGTCCCCGAGCTAAGAGCACAAAGGCCACGGCCGTTAACGGACTTCACTGTCGGACGGAGGGAGCAGCAGCTCCCTGCCCTGCGCGGCTCCCAGCGGGAAGTGCCGGCTCCTATAAGGGATCTGGCCACACGCCAGCGCTTGTGCCAAGCAAAACGAAGGCGGCAGTAACGGAAGATTCGTCTGGCTGTTAGGTGGATTATATGATATGTCATGGACTACAAAGGGTAACGTTTTTTAAACCAGCAGGAAAGTCAAGGAGTTAATTAGTACAAGCTAACTTGTCAACTACTAAAGCTATGAGAGATGTCCCTTGAAAGATATTTCTCTTAGTTTTTCATAATTTCTTTTAAAAGAAGTTTTTGATTAGCTAAAGAATACTGTAACAAAAAACAGCCCCAAGACTTGCTGCGAAAAGGAGTGGGAGAAAAATTCTATGTTACCCAAAGTTTCACACAGCTATCAAAAAATATATATATATCTACCACTATAGTTTTTTTTATATGATAAAATCCCTTCCGTGTCAGTTGACATGCGATTTTAAATGTAACCTTGAGATATCTGAAGGTCCAAGGAAGCTAAGAATACACTACTGGATATTAAACCTTAAGGCAAGCTAACCACATAAGCAAATACAATAGCTCAATTTCTGCAACTGTATTGCCCAGAATATATAACTACAATGAGAAATGTCCTGAAAATCCATTAAAAAAATCCTGAAGTTGAGAAAAGGTTATGTTTTCTTTCAGCGTTCTTCTCCAAGTTAGGTTACCTACCTGAAACAGGACTAAGCCAGTAACAACCAACAGACTGAGATTTTTCGAAGAATGATCTGAAAGGGCAGCCAGTAATAAAGATGAGAAAGGATGGAGGAATATTTTATTATAAGAAAAGAGAATTAGGCTAAGCCTTGAGAAGTTAAAAATTTAAGATTAATCAGTCTTCTTTAAGTGGAGAAATTGAAGAAAGTACACTGAAAACTATAGCTCTGATTTTTTTTTTAGCATCTATTCCAAACAGGGTTACACAAATGGTTGAATGGACAAACAAGAGAAAAATCCCTGCCTTCACCTTATTCAAGGTGAAATGCAGTTTTTGTTAAGTCATCAGAAAGTCAATTCACTCTGCACCTAGAAAACACACACCTTGTATCATTTCCAAATCAATTCATATTTTTGAACGAAGGAGTCCTATTAAGATTCTTTTACTTGAGAATATTTTTGTTTTACAGTTTATTCATTATTTCCATGCACTTATTATTACTACAGAGAAATCAGAAGTGTGAAGTGTGTATTTACCCCCATCCTTCTATGTAGGCTAAAATCCAGGAGCTGGGAAAGATAAAGACATATTATTCTCCCTGATATCCTGAAGTATGAGAAGATAATTCCAGAGCAAATGAAAGAGACAAATGTAACTGAAATTATACTTTTTTTTCCTCATTATGAAGTTATTCAAAAACAAATAGTATTAAAAATAAACAACACAGAAAAAGTTCAGAGATGTCTAGATATGAAGAAGTAGAAGTAGGTGATCTTGAAGTTCCTTGTCAGATTACATATTACACTTGGATTATTCTTTAGTGACAAGCGTTTTTAAAATTAATTCAAAAACACATACTGTTATTAAGAGCTTAAGATCTGACTTTTTGCAAACCAGGTACCTTCCGCAGTGCTTAAAACAATACTCTTAATCCATTTTCTTCACTCATCAAGTGATGTCCACAGGCAGTCTTCAAAACTTTGCATAATCCTGGTAGGAAGAGGACTTTTTCTTTTCCTAATTCCATTTTCACCCTTCAGTTGACATCATCGCAATGACCCGAAGCAGTTCTAGTTCATCTGAGAGCCCTGGTGTCAAATCAAAGCAGCTACTAAGAGGATGATGATGAAGTATATGCACAGGTAATTCCTTCCGAAATGCTTAAAACGCCGACGGAGAGTCTAACTCACTCAGTCAATCAATTATTGTTCAAAAAAAGAGAAAAATACACTATCTCACTAAATAGGCGTGTAGAAACAGGAAGTTAATTTTCAATTTAGTTTAAGTTAAGCAGGATATTTTATTACTATTTAAATCTAGCTGCAGCTTGTTGTTTTGAAAAATGCTCTAAAGGAAGACAAATCTGAAGAAAGCTCTCAGAAATCTGCAAGATACTTCCATTATAACTCAATTATAGAAAATACGAAAAAAACCTTAAAAAACTTACTCTTAAAAGGATCTGTTGAAAGAAAATATGTGCTTCTCGTAATTTTAAAGTAATTTTTAAATAATACGGAATTTTACTTAGGTAAAAAATCCGATTTCTAAGTATTTCACTTGCTCATATTTGTTATACTTTCTGGACGAAAGAGTAAGCATATTTCTACATGTCTTTATGATTTACTACTGTGAATACACTACCTTCCAGTTATAATGTCACATACTTTGAAAAGCAAAACAAATATTTCTCTGGAAAATCAACATTAAATCTTTGGGGGAAAAAAGCATGTATATATGTATCTATATATATATAAAATCCCTTAAATGTATAATTTTAAATAGTGATTACATCACCTATATCTCTGTTTTTGTTAATGCCATGCGACAATCTAAGAAAATAAACCACAGTTTTCGTATATCAATGTAATATCTGTTAAAAATACTGATCTCAACTTATCTATTGTTAGTTTACAAATAAAAATGTAGATAAACTGTAAATTAGGGTAAGCAAAGCATGCAAATCTATAGATTCTATATCTGAATTCCTAGATTAGCATTAAAACCAATCACCGCAACAAATACCTCAACAGTATGCCTTGTGTGCAGAAAGGAAGCGATACTGAACATTCAATGCCACAACTGTAAGGTTTTCGGAGAAGCACCTGTGGCAGTTTCAGCAGTTTCTATATGGAATGCTCCCCCTTTCTAGGATTACTTGAAAAAATCAAGTCAATTCGAATTACGTAGCTGTAAAACATTGACATGTGTAGTTTTTACAGTTTCAGAATCTTCTGTTTGATTTAAACGGGCAATGGTGCATAAACAGGAAACTTATATCATAAGGGATCACATATTTGCAGGCAACATTAAGATTCAAAGTTACATTAACATACATAAAGTGCTGTAGCACATTATTCATTATGTAAGCCATTATCATGTGACCACCTTAACAACAAGACACTAAGCCTTTTATGCCTTTTAAGCATCATTACTTTCAGCCTGAAACCAATTCGTCAGCTCTTCACTGAAATTTATACAGAATGGATTAAAATTACTGGTCAACTCATGGCTTCAATTACTTTAAATTTAGTATGCTGTACTTCAAAAGAATTAGTAACTATTCCTATACAAAAATTAGCAGATACAAGGATTAAAACAAAACAAAAGGAGAAAGAAAAAGAGATCAGAACACTAATACACCCACAATGAGAAAAAAACGTTTCCTATAAACATCAGTATACTAGTCTAAAATTTCTAAAGTCAAGTGTTTTAAAAATACTAATCTTTAAGTGTTTTAACCCTTTGGTGTCCAAATACAGAAGTTGTGAAATAGTTTTTTTAGAACATACTTTTTTTCAGATACCAAGAGAAGAAATATTCTTAACTAAAGAGGTGTCATTGCAGGGGACAGCTATGAAAATTCATGCCAGGATTACATTCTGGATCTCTACAAAAGCACAAGTTGGTGCCAAGTTTTTATTTTACAACAAAACAAGTGGCAGCTGGAATTATTTTGAACTTTTTAAAACTACTGTCAAGAGTAATAACAAGCCCTCCAAAATGATAAAGCTACCAGGAATCTAGGGGAAAATAAACAGGCAAATTGTGAAGTTTCTTTGTTCATAGCAAGCTTCACAGAATCACACAGATATAGCCAACTCCTTCAACTTACATCTGAGCACAAGAAAGAATCTTTTCACCATGGTATGCAACACTAAAATACTAGAATCATCACTAAAATGTTGAGGCTCTAAGAATGGAGATGCTAGATTAATTTATATAGTTGGATTTTTTTTCTGGTTTAGACAGCAACTTACTGCTACATCTGTTTTCTAATTTAATGCTTTAAGAAAGGCCTTAAAGAGTGGACTTGGACAACTACCTTCTCTTGTAAAAAAAATATTAATATTTAAGTAAACTTTTACCTCAACAATATACCACTATCAAACCTTGTCTGGTAGAAGCAATCAACACTGTATTTGAACTTATACTTAAAATTACATAAAAATGATTCCTAAATACAGCTCACAAAAAAAAGTCTATGAAGGATATGATAACTCTTTTTTTTTTCTTTTTAAAATCACACTCTGCTTGCAATATAGCGTAACAGAAAAGACCTTTCCTGTTAAAACAAGAATGAAGGTTCCCTAGGTAGCTAGCAAGAACAAATTTCAAACACGCATCTTCGTAATACAACCATTTAAAGGTCAAAAGCAGTAGAAAAGAGTTAATTAGCTATTTGACTTTCAGAAAATCAGAACTCTCACTGCTGCAGCTATTTAAGCTACATCTAGAAACAGATTAGAAATTGTCAAGTTGCTTACAATGCAGAAAGTGTTATGATGACTATTAAGGAAGAGCACCGAGCAAACCCTGACTTGGGAAGCTAATGGCTTTGCAACACGGATTTGCCAAGATGCTTCCAAGAACAAACACAATCACCGTATTTTTCCTCAACATATCAATTGGAGAACAGTGACAACCTAGGATTAGAAAAATTAAGAAAGAAGACTATCAAATGTACCAAATATGAAAGCAAGACAAAATTCAGAGTTAATAGAAAAAGGATAGTAAAAAAAAATTTGGAAGAAAAACTAAAAAACAAAACAAACAAAAAAACCTAAAAAAAAATCCTAATGTTTATTTATCTATTTTATACTAACAGAAGAAAAAAGCATGAAAAAAGGCAAAAAAAGGCAAAAAAAAAAAAAAAGACTAAGATTAACAGGGACTGCGAGAAAGACTTTCAAATCACAGAAAACCGTATTTTTTTGCAACAAAGATTACTATATGTCATTATCTTTTCCTTAGCGGATAGAAGATCTTTTGGATTAAGAAATCGGTAAAGTATATGAAAGCACCTTAAATGATCTTAAAAGAGTTTTTCCTCAATTTAAGATTCACTCATTTTAAAAGATAATTTACCTACTGTGCATTAGCAAGAACATACAAAGCAGAAGAGAACTTTCTCCTCTAGATCACACTCCCAACACTACAGCTGCAGAAGCTACCCCAGGGTTTGTTAAGCTTCCAGGCAAGGAGACACATCTCTCAACCTGCAGCATGTCACACATTCCACGATCTTTTCTGATCAAATTGAACATGCTACAGACCATAATATGCCTAATATTTCTGTCCACATTCAAAGATACCAAGCTGAGCTGGGGTCAACTCCACTGAAAACACACAAACTAGGGCAGGCGCTACCACCCGAAGCAGCCAATCTACCCGCAAAGGTCAGCATGGGTTGTAATCCCCAATTCTCCACTCATGTATCCAGCCAAGGGTAGGAACAGATGAAGCACAGAGTGCTCACGGATCACCATCACCGCCCCATCTGAAACAACCATCTCCCCACGCCAGACAATTCTATCTATCGATATGTGGCGTCCCTGCTGCTGCCGCTGTACGAACATGCTCAACCCAACTCCTGGTTTGTAATGCCCCGATTTCTCCACCTAACTTAACTGCACACCACACTGCACTTCCTCTTGCAAAAATGTATTTTTCTGGGAAACGAGCTATCCTAAAGGAAACTGTACAGTGAACATATCATCTGAGAAGACAGATCATTCTTCCCCTATTTTCCCTAACTCGCCCTGCCCAAACCCTAGCATTCCCTTCAGAAATTTTAGTTAACATACTTGAAAAGCGTTGATAATATTTCACCGTCCTTTATCCAGCTCTTCGAGATTGAAGAGAAGTAGAGAAACCAGTGCTATAAATCACAAAGCCTCATTGCTAATGACTAAGCCTCCCTATCAAGCTGACCCATATCCTGCATCCTTTCCTCAAGGAAGGTCACAGAATATCACTGCTTTAACAAGAGATTTAACTTCTGCCATAGTAAGTACAAACTTCTCACATTCTCCCTTTTCTGAACTGATGCCAGTAACCACTGCTGCTATTTCATTCCCACTCTCAGACTCAAGAATTGAGTGCTGAGAGTTTGTCCCAGTTTCCTACAATTACTGGAAACACCTATGGCTGGAAAAAACTCTCCTTTCTTATCCGGGTTTACTGTAAGACCGAGTCTCTCGTTTCCCCTCTTCAACTCACCAGTTATCCATATAGGTATGACTGGCTTCAGTATTCCCAAATATTTCTATTAATCTAAACAAAACATGATACTGCCTAACTTCACAGTCACATCAAGAGTGAAACCAAATGTGCAGAAAACTAGCAAGCTACACTTGTAATTATTTTGAAGAAGACTTAAGAGTTTCACTACGTTTATACTGAAAAACAGAAGCCACTTCAACTTTGCCTTTCTGTAGGAATTTACATACAATGGCAAAGGAAGCCAGTATCCCAACAGCCTCCATTTTGCAGGATGACTAACGACAAATATACTATTATGAGGGCCTTAAAATACTTGTAACAAACAAACAAACAAGAAAAAGTCACATTTTCATCAACTATCGAGCACTAACAACCTAACAGAATTAATCCGGCTCTTTAGCTGCTATATGCAGAGCAGGCAATCAGGTTTGCGAAAGGAACGATTTAGGAAGTGATCTAGGAAGTGATCTTCAGAGTAGAAAAGTATTAAACATTACATATTAGTATATAAAGATTTTTGTAAGTGCCATTCTATCGAAAAAGTGACCAACTGATTTGTAAGCAAATAATCCTTAGGAACTGGAAGTACTATTGTCATGATGGGGTAAATGACCATAAGAAAATAAAGTAAAAAGTCGGCTCTTCTACAGTGAGCCACTGTAACAGAACGGAATCCAAAGTAAAGAAATGACACAGCAATGGCATGTCAACTTGTGAGCACCCAACACCAGAAAGGACCTGCAGTTCGGTATTAGAAGTTTGGTACTTAAGTTACCTAGGCAAGGAAAACAAGCAAATGCTATAAACATATGTGTATATGTATATACGACCCTGCCCCATCTGCTAAGAGTTTTTTTTTTTTTTAAGAGCAAGAAGAATTCCAGACAGGTGCAGCCACATCTGTCTTCCAAGTAAGAAACACTTCAACTAACGAAGGAGATAGCAAATCCTGAGCCCCTTGAAAAGAACAGGCCATAAGAATTTCCCTCACAGACTTAAGAGGAACTGACTGTTTGCATAACAAAGGAATGACACATTATTTAAGGCGTCTGTTGCTTAGCATCATGAAACCTCTGTCTACTGTTCTGTTCACTAAAAATAGCCGAATTTGAGAAAGTCAGGAAGTCGCAACGGTTCAAGCAAGAACAAATGCTGAGATATCACAGCAGAGGTCGCAACTCAAACTTCAATCAGATTTCACTTGAGCGAGACAAGTACAAGAATTTCAGACAGGGCTGATCCAAAGATGCTAAAGAGAATCTATACTAGACAGATTACGTGTTACAGGGGGGTAGGGAAGCAGCTGTGAAGAAGAAAAAAGAAATCACTTTTTGTAAACAATGCAGTTCACAGCACATCAGCTGCAAAGATGAATTAAGCTAGTGTCAAAGAATTAAAGAAAAGTTATTTAAAAAAAAAAAGGGGGGGCATGGAGATGCATGTTTCTGGCAATGTGAAATGAGTGAATGCTATAATGAGTGAATGCTTTAATAAGAAAGGAGCTGAAACGTTTACCCGAACAAGACGCAAATGAATGTCAAGATACGAATCTGTAATCTGGTAGGAACAGATGTACTGGTCTATTTATTCCAGCATGTCAGTCATTTTCCCAAACGTGAAGACCAGAGTCTAAGAAAACAGAAAGGAAAATACTTCTTCAAGTTCTCGCAGCATCTCATCATGGTAGACAAGTCGATTTTCCAAAAAAGTACAATTTTTGCTTGGGAAAAATGAAAGGTTTTCTATCCCAGTATTCGAGCACCTTTATCAATCTAATTGTATAGTAAGCAAGCAGCAGTGATATTATTTTATCAGTGCAAACAGAAACGTTCATCATCAAGATTTTCTGTGTTCAGTTGGATGGAGACATAGTAAGCCACTTTGTAGCCTTAAGTTACATGTCTCTCTACCTCAGAAGATGAAACAAAAACTAGTACTCAAAGTCTCTCCCTTACTTGAAGACCAAGTCACTAAGGAATCTACAACTGTCCAAACTACATTTGCAGAAGAATTCTTACTCACAAGTGGACAAAATACGCAACTGAGTTGCACTAAACTGCAGGTATGAAATGCATGAGAACAGTTCAAATAAGTATAATTAACAGCTGCAACTGCTTAATTTTATTTATTCCACAACATCCTATACTTATATCTGAATTTTATGTTTATATATAAACTCTGATACAATCTTTGAAATCGTGTAATATCCAGTTATTTGAAAAACAATGTACTAAAAGAGCAAAACAAAACATGGCACCAAGACGGCTTTACCTCTGTAAAGAGCTGTGGACACTTGGTTTGTCACCATTATAAATAATACACAATCAATCATACATAAACTGCATCATTATGCCTTTTTAGTGAAAATCCAGCAAATATTATGGATACTTTTAAAAGGTACTATCCACATTAAAAAGTCAGTTACACAGCAAACCTTTTCACTCATATGAGGACATTGTGACCACCTGCTTCCCCCTCTTCAAGGGTCCATGAATACCATAGTTAGTGGAGCAACCATTTTTATGGCTGTAGGACATACTGTGCACAGAATATGCTTCAGCTAAAATGAGAAGGTAAATACCACAAAAGAAATCAAAATATTTTCACTGGGGTACAGTTATTATTGTTTAATATTGCTAAAAATTTACAAAGGAATAGAGACCCAAATTCTCTCTCATCAATTAGGAAAACAATGCAACACAATGAAATTTAGAGACTGCAACATACTGTATTTCTCTGCAAAAGCAATAGACTAACAAGCCTGCAACAGATTGGAACAATTCAAATGAGGTAAATTTATTCAAACTGAAATTCCTACTTTTAGCCTTACTGGACTATTGGCAATATTCTTTTGGCTTCCAGTATAGCCTAATCACTGAATAGTGCAGGGACACAGTGAATGCTGACATGAAAGATAAATGTAATACCCTGGACTACTGTAAAGGGCAATATTTCAATATCGCTTACTAAAAAATACACCTATTGTAATATTACACTGCTGATTACTATTAGTGTAGTAATAAAATCTTAACATTCCTATTTCACTTTCTATATGAACCTAGATAATGGTTCAACACTTTATATAATCAGGTGTAAGGAGTATGCTTGACTATTTGCAGTCAAAGGGAATATTCTCTGCATCTTCGTGTAACTACTTTTTGACACTATAACAGATGTATAGAGAAATAAAGAAAAAAAAGATTTATAAAGACCTAACTCCCATAAAAAAGCCAAATTCATCATCATTACAGATCAGCACATCAGTTCTACTGATCAGTTCTGTGTATTTAATAAAACTGTTGTCTTAATCTTACACCACAGTTAATCATAACTTCGGTAAAGATATACTAACTAGATCTCAAATATGGATAAACTCACCCTCCTTTTTTACTCCCCTAGCAGAAACTACAAAATAAACGAGATAAAATGTTCAGGTTTGACGTTTTCAAAGACGTTACAAAAAATCAAGAAATCAACTAAATCACTAGAACAGAACCTGAGTGACAACAAAAAAGTATCACTGTCAAAAAGTTACACATGGATTTGATCAAATTTAAGAAATGGGATCTGAAAAAACAGAATCGATGGAATAAATCCTGATCTCAGTCTAGTCAATAGTGCTCTCTCACTCAGGTCAAAGGTCCAAAATTTCACCCAATATTAAACTACTTGGTGAAAAGTTCTGACCTCCAAATGACTAAAATGCCTATTGCATTGGCTTCATTTACTGGACAGGCTTTTGTTTACCTATAACACTCATGGTGAGTGTATGCTACCATAATGCAGATGAAATTTGAAGTTACTAAACAGAGAATCCAAATTATTTTCTGTTCGCTAAAACTACTAGAAGCCTATTACTATTTCTGCTGAATTTTCTATCAGAAAATGATCAAAAATAGCTTTGGTCATTCTTTTCTTCAAAATTTTACAGAAATGTTTCCTGCAAGTCTTGCAAATATGTTAAAAAAAAAAAAAACTCGATAAATTAAAGTTGCAGCCATATCTTCAACCTCAAGTATTCAGCCACTTATCTTGAAAATCCTAAGGCATTTAAACACTTCCTCTTCTCACTCTTAAGACATTAATTTCAAATTGTTTATGCAATTCTGTAACTTCTCTTTCAATTGAATGCTTTCCAAAAATTACATTAGGCACTAATTGATGATGATAATTAAGGTTTGCTCGATTCCACAGTAAATTTAAATCCAAGTTAAGACATTTGAAAGTGAATGCAAAATGGGAATTACAAAATTAAGATTGATTTAAATGAACTTGTCATTAACTGACCTTGACAGCTGAATAAATTACTTCAGTGTCATTTTTCATGAAATATTTTGTTCATAGAAAATAATTCGCTCGTTACAGCTAACCTAAAAATTACTATATTTCCTGAATACTCTATGATACCATTGAAAAAGTTAAATTTTAAGGACATCATTACAAAAACAGTAAGATGGAAACCAAAGGGTAAAACAATAAATTAACTATATGATTCTTATTTCACTTACAACTTAAAAGTTTCGTATTGCAGGTTAAAATACAACAAACTATTTATCATTTAATATAATAAGGCTAGTTCTACTTAAAAACAAATTGCTAAAGTATTTACGTTATTATAAGCCATAGAGCTTATACTCAACATTTCTAGGTGAATACTGCATCCATTTTGTCCATGCTGTAAGTTTCAAAAGTTTGTGAGATTTTCTGAATGTTTTTGCAGTACATAAACCTTTAAAGAAAAAAGTTAACAGTGCAAATACATAGTATACTAACAAACAGTATTAACTAACAGCTAAGAGTGAGTGAAATGCTATTTTGCACATAACATTGCTTTTGCATTGCTTTCTAAATTTATTCACCAGCATAAGGTGTCAATTTGTTGTAATAAACAACTATACATTTTATAAAATGTACAATTTGGGGGCATTTCACAAAAGCGTGCTAAACATTTTAATAGATCAGATATAAATGCAACAGGAATGTAGCACACTGATACTACTTAAGGACAATATGCTTTACTACCAGACATGCAACGCATCGTGGGCATTATTACAGTTGAACATGTCTAGCTGTCTTCTAATCAGATGCCTGCTGTTTTGGTTTTTTTTTTTCTAACATTAGTATCTGTGTTTACCCGTCTAAGTTAGTTAGCTAAACACACAACAGCAACAAAGCAAAAAACCTCACTTACTCTATTTGCGCACCATGAGCCACAAGGGCACTTATGGATTCCATACTACCAGACCGTGCTGCTTTATGAATAGGAGTTTCACCAACATAATCCTGCAAAGACAAACTGCATTTTGTCAAGTATAATCTTTTAAAACGTAAAATCTTGTTTTACATTACTTATTTTTATTAAGCAAACAGATATATAAATGCAGCATTTATTAACTAGCAAATGCCCCGGGTACTTCGGGGTAACATTTTGAATACGACAGTTGGCTGTGAGGTACATTAGGAGGCATAGTCAGGGCAGTAACTCTTGAGAAGAGCATTATACAGTAACCTGGTAGTAAGTACAGTCATGTTGAGCAAATCTGTTAAAAATCAGCACATATTACAATAACAATTGATATTAACACCACTGTATTTCATTTCCTGGCATGTTTGTTTCCTAGTAAGTTGTACCAAGCAAGTCATCATGAGGTTAGAAGCAGTACGGTCGTCTCTGGGGGACTAGAGCTTCCAGGCCTTGCTGACACATTGAAACGTTGCTGTACTGTACCATCAATACTCACCAGGTGAGGAGTACCCAGGCCTGTCTCCACTGCAAATTTGACCTTAGGATCCACAAGAAATATACAGGCCAGATCACTAATGAGACATGTATGTTTAATCCCTTTGTGCCACGGACTTTCTGTTCCGGGACTATCCACCTACATTCTAATCCTTTAGCCTTTTTACAACATGTGCAAATACACTGGGCAAAGTGTGTTGCTTTTCAAGAAAGTCCCTCTTTGCAGGCTAGTTTCTCATTTAAGAGAAAGAATCTACAATTGTGTAAGTGAAATTCATAAGGAACAGGTGAATTCCAGTGTCATGATCCACAGATTGTAGATGAAATTCAGTATGCGCAACCAAAGATCAGCATCAGGAATCATGAAGAATCTGTAAGAGGATATGGCCTTGAAAAAAAGTCAAATTCAGTTCAGTTCTTCTTCTGTTATATGGATTTATTATCATAGTCCTCAAAAGTGTCACTGCCTAGCAAGTTTTTCTTCTCCAGCCTTTCTTTCCTCTCTCAATTTGACAGAGACCAATTGTCTGTTCCACTAGCATTAAACCAAATCTAACTGCATATGTCCCGCTTTTGCTTTCCCATTCCATTTGTTAAGATAATGCCAAGAGGAGTTATTTAAGAAACACACTATCTTCACTGACTTGCCAGTCTTAACACAAGGGGGTCTTCCCACCTAACCTTAGAGTTCTAGTTACATTTTAGTGCTATTTGAATTATAAACATATTTAAAATATAATCTTAGTACCATTTTGATTTGGAAGGTAACAGGTGTTTTAAAATCTCTGCTAAGCATCTTAGAAATTCAATCACACTTTCTAGTCTGTGTAAATATAATTTGAACGTGTTTTTTAACAGTTTTACACAGCCTCAAATTGCTACTTGCCAACTTCATTTCCTCCTTTGCAAATGAGCTCCTCACCAAGGCACTAATCCAACAGGATTAACCTTAACTTGCAGCAACTACTAATCACCCCACCAATATCAAGAAAAAAGGTAACAACCTCAGATGAGAATATTTGCCTTAAGGAGGGCTTCGTTCAACTGCTGGCCCAAAAAGGCCAGTAACACCTCTTCTGAAGCCACGAAATCAAAGAAATATTTAGAGAATTAGGGGATATGTTACTGCACATAAATTTCAGTTATCCCAAATATTTGTTACCTTCTTTGAAAGTCCTCCTGTGAGAATATATCTATTTCACTTCTATTAATCTGAAATATTTTCCTAGCTCTGCAAAGAAATTCTCTCTAGGTCACAGGCCAGAAAGAAAATAGGGCTTCAGAACACTTCAACTTAGACACAATTACTGGAATGGATGGCCACACGCAGGAATAGTTCAGTGGCTGGATTACTTGGCACTATACTTGGCATCATTTTCAGGCCTAAGGCTCACCTCTTTCCTGACTCTATTTTTGGTTACACAGAGCAAACTGCATTCCAGTTTCCCCCGGAGAAGGATCATTGTCCTTTCTGAAGGCCAGTGGCAGTTTGTTTAGCTTGGGCTTATGACTAGATTATCTTTTGAGTTGTGCCTCATTTTACTAAACAGCTACCTAGCTTCCTTCTTTATTCTCTCTTTGTTTTTATGTTGAAGTCTCTGCCTATTCCTCTTTTAGAGATGGTAATTTATTCAGCCCAGTCTATTTCCCTATTCCTGTTTTGGGGATTACCAATTTCTCTTAGCTTTTAGCATTTTCAACTGAACTCAGAGAAGAACACATTCAACTGCTCTAAATGCCTGCATGATTCAGTTAGCTTTTAATTAGTACCTTTAATGCTCTGCCTTTTATCAAGAAATAGGAAAGTTGCTTACCTATAACTATTCCTTTTGATACAAGATGCCCTCACAAACATTAACACTAGAGGTTTTTAATAATGTGAGCACTTTAAAAATACTTCCAGTATAGAGATCTTACTGAGACATGGAAACACCACCTTTTCTGACAATAAATACAAACTAACTGGATTCCTTACTCGACTGATAGAATTCCAAGTTCTATGAACTGATCACATTTCCCAAAGGTGTTCAGATTCATTAGACCTAGTACCCTCTCCTTTCTGAGGCTGGGAAGCAAAGAAGGTGGAAATGACCGCAGTGTGATTCCAGTTCTTTGTTAAAAATGCTTCAAATTCATGGCCATTTCTCCTTCTGGATTCTGAGGACAGATGAAAGCTGATGGAATATTTTTGCA
>NW_010577787.1:432225-466053 GCF_000705375.1 Tinamus guttatus
CTCCCCCCTTTTTTTGTGCTCCTGCCTCCGGGAATAGGGGAGTGGATGTTTCTGTGTTTCTGTTCCCCTTGGTGCGTGGGCGAGGGCTGCCCAAGAAAGGTGTCGCTGGATGTCCCAGCCTCCGGCGGCAACGAGGGAGGCAGTGTCTCCAGAGGGATGTGCTTCTAGTCTTAATACATAAGTAAATTAAAAACAAGTAAATACTACTCCAAGTTTATTAGGAAGCTAGTAGAGAGGTCATTCGCTCTTAAGCAAGCCTCAGTCTCCAGGGTTTTCAGCCTTGCCCTCTGCATTGGAGCCTGGTCAGGTAGCGCTGCCTCGAAGCACCCGCAGTATCGAAGTTCCCGCACAAGCCGCGGTCGGCAGCGGGAGCGGGCTCTAGATAAGGCGGGATGTTTGCGTCCAGCTCCGGGAGCGGCGCCAACCCCGCCCCGCATTTCTTGGTGCCAGGACACGCCGGCCAGCGCGGACCCACCCGAGCGAGGGGACTGTCCCTGTCCTGGCCTGTCCCTGGCTTCCTGGCCTGAGACGCTGGCCTGGTGCCTGGCACTTCTCACAATACACCGCCCCCAGCTGTAACAAACTTCCCGCTGCTTGGATAAATCCGTCTTGGAGTAATGACTCCACGGAACCTTCTGGAAACCGTTGCTTGTTGTCCCTGATCTTGACACAATACGGCCACCCTTTTTTTTTTTTTAATGGAAGAGGTGAAGATGAGGGTGTAAATGAATGTTGTTTTAAATCTCTCATGCCACTTTTGATGGACAGATGCTTAAAAATGTGATTATATGTCTATAGTAAAAGTACACATTATGTCAAAGATATTTACTACTTTTCTGTAGTAAGCAAGATGTAGAGAAGTGTAAGTTCTAGTAGTAAACATAAATCAATGGTACTCTGTAATGTGCTTGTATAAATTAAGTATTTTAATGAACCCAAACAGTTGAAGGGATGTTGCTTTTTTAAATATACACTCTTAAATAATGGAAGCTGGGCATTATATATTCTGGGGTATCCAAAGTATAGGGCCATTTCTGTCAAAAATGCCAAGAGATCCAGGCAATTTAAAGGCTTCCCTTTAGCATCAAGTGTAACTTAAGGTACTGTGAAATACCCCTTGGTTCACATAGGAATTCTGATTTCTCAGACAATATATTGTTTTCTATCTCATATGGAAGCAAAACCGAGGAACTGGGAAGAACAAAACACTCCTAACTATTCCTGGATTAGATTTTGTCCATGAGAGATGTCTGTTTTGTATTATGGGAGAAAGAAACCATAAAGGGCATCTTAGTTTTCCAAAATTTTACTCTGTAAAGACAAAATTCAACTAAAAAGGCATGGAGACCTCCTGGTTATTCTTTCTCCTGCCAGCCTGATGCCTCAGCAGTGATACAGGAATGCTCCTGCCGTGGCTGAGCGCACTCCTACACATGAGAATTGACTCTGTGATTACCTTGCTACCTAATTTTTATACTGTATGAAAGGTGACTTCTGACAAATTTCTGCAAGGGAAAGCACTACATGGAAAGCTCTTGAACAGAAAGGAATAAATAACAGCGCAGTTATCTTTGGTAGGTTCCTTTGTTTTTTGGTGATCAACTACTGTTCATGTAATAAACCCCTCCTCCCAAAAAATCAAAAATAGACACAGAAATAGTTTATTACAGTCTTCTGTTTGCAAAGTTGGATTTTGGCAGTCAAGTAATAAAAGATGTCTGTCTGTATTTCAGCCAAGCAAGGTAAGTGAAATAAGCTTACTTAGCTTTTTCATCTGTAAATGGGAGTAACAAATCCTGAGCGGCGGTGTGAAGCTCAGTTAATCAAGTTTGCAAAGTACTTTGAGACAAAAATACAACATTGCGATGTAAATACACAGATTAGGGATTTCAACAACAGGAGTTACTTCAACTAATATTTGTGTCCACTAGTTATTGTTTTATATTTATCAAAATAAAATAATGCTCAGCTTTCTGCAAGCTATGGATTTAAAAGTAACAATGGGCTATAGGAAGGCGCTCGTATAGATGGTGACACTGATGAAGAGAGAAGTTAAATGCTTTGGCCAGGGGAGGGAGTATGTTCAGATGCAGCAGCTTCAGTCAAGTTCCTTATTCCCTGGTGGTCTTTGCCTTACACAAACAATGAAATTCTTGTGGGTCTGGCCATTAGGTTCACAGGCCCTAAGGATTTATCATCCTGTGTGCATGTCTGCAACTGGGTTGAGTGGGGTTTTTTTGCACGTTTCAGACTTGTAGACAGATGCTAACTCTGTAAATCAGTATACTTGGGTGTAGGATTAAATAATTAGGATCCCATATAACAGAATAGTTGAAAGCAAAAGCAAATTACTCTGTTTTATAAAAATTGTCATTACCAGAATGCTTGGTACTAAAGAATGCAGTTAGGTTAAAAACAGGCAAACTCTTTGTATGTAAGCACCAACATGCACAGTCATTCACATATTGTTTGTGATTATCAGAAAACCTAATGAATATTAAAAAGTGGGCTGTGGTGAAGGTGAACAAGATTTAAAGAGTTACTCAGAATCAGAACGTGCCTCTTGCCTCTCTTGCTGGGCTATGCAAACTGCTGTAGCAGGTGAGGGAAGGGAGTTTCATGACTGAATTCCTACATAGGAGGTCCAGTTATTTTTATTTCCTTTATAGTAATCTACACTGAGTATGCCAAAACTGACAATCACACTGTTCTCCCTGTGATGTGGGTTCCTAAATCAGTTTGTAGGTGGCATATAATTTAGAAGACTCTCATTCCCCTTTCTTTTTAACTGTGAATGATACTGCTATCCAGTTAAACAAAAATATATACTCTCTCTATATATATATTCCTAATATTCTGCTTTTCTGTTGGCACCCTTGATATATTCTGGCAATGGGTACTGCAGGTTAATTAACTTTAATTAAAATGCAATCTAATCTTAACTAAAAATGTTTTCTTTATGTGTTCCTATATGTTTTGAAACCATGGACACAGGGATTCTGGTTTAATCTCTTTTTTTTTTCTTTTTTTTACAATTCATTAGATTTACACTGCACCGGCCTTCTCTCATTACCCATGTTAGCCTCTGTCCCGAAAAAACACTAATCTCAAAAGATACCTTCTACAATCTTTCACTCCTAAAGATCAGATACACAGACTATACGTCTGTGATAGATGGTTGTAGCTCCTTTCTAGATGATATATTTGGTTCCCAGACAAATGCAGTTGCTGTTGTAGTCCATGTGCATATGGTGTAAATCAGAAAACTGAAAGTGTTTGGTTAAACTGTAATTTACACCGTCTTGAGAAAAAAAAAAGGAAGCAGTAATATATAACTTACTAACGTGTCAGGTTCTTTGCATTTTGTGGTTTGTATAAGTGTTTGCAGATTAGCTAGACAGATTTTACCATTCAATATGCTTTATAAAATAAAATTCTTTAAAAGAAAGCATTAGGTGTTTGCACTAAAATATGTTCCTGATTTCTCTTGATTCAGAAAAGTTCATCTAGTAAATGAAGAAGTCATTATTTTTGTGGTTTTGTAAGAAATAGTTCTCTGCAGACCTATGTGTGTTCCTGTAACGCTCCATTCTATTCTTGGTCCTTTAAGGGAAGTGAGAGTTTGTTTGATTCAGATCAAAAAGGTGGACCTTTTATTTTGCTGAGAAGTTTAAAAGAGCTTAAAAAAGAAACATTAAAAGATGCAGAAGAGCTTATAGGCAAAACAGGCACAAAGGAAGAGATTGGTTTTATTTTAGTTAAGTTGGCTTTCATGTTATCTTTGGGCTAAAAGGTGAGAAAGAAAATCTGTAAATGAGGACCCCTTGTATAGTCAACAGAGTCAAATAAGCATAAATATAGGAAGTAAATACATTATTTTAAAATGGTATTTTGTGAAAAAAGAATATGCTGAGTTATATAACTCTGTAACATATTCAGCATCTTTCCTGCATGATGCTGACACACATAAATTACCTTTTTTCCATTTTTCTTTTCAGACTGGCTGAACATGCAGTATTTTCGAATAACTTCTCCAGAATCTCATCACATGCACAAGCAATCCAAATGCTTTCTTCCTCGCTAGCTTCCTTAACATTTGGGGCTCTATTGAGTTACAGCCTAGTATATGCCCAGTGCCATTGGAAATGCCCAAGAGCATCTTCCCTGTCACCAGCTGCCGCCTCACGGACACCACTTTGGCAGGCTTCTGCCCTACCTGCACCGAGCTGTCAGGGCACATGGGAGACCAAAACCTCCTGTTTGAGGAGGATTCCCCGAAAAGGCTAGTGATAATCAAACTAATTCAACTGATATTCATCATTCATCTTGTTTTGAAACTTCCAGTGTACTGTGACAAAATTGTAACATTGCTTTAGACAGCATGAATTTTAGCAATGATGACAAACTTTCCCTCATTCTGCTGGTGCAAATGGTGTCTGACTCACCATCTTCAGTGACAAGGTCAAAGATTAGCTTGCTTTCCTATTTTTGGATACCCTTGAAACCACGACTGAGTGATGTACCACTTAAAATGTGTTGTTCTTACGTGTATTTTTTGCTGTCTTCACCTTTCTGGGGGGAAGACCAACTGTTCTGTTGTGATTGCTCCTAAAAAAAGAGAATGGGAAATAAAGATGATTCTTTCACACAGAAGTTACTGGTAGAGACAGCTGAAAGGTTTTAAAAGTTAATTTAATTAACATCAAAGCGTTAATGCTCGCTTGACACAAATGTATTAAAACTACATTTGTGCAGTGTCGGAGGCCTCTCAAGGCACAAAACCCGGAGAATGAATAGCAACAGTAGTTGCTAATATGGGGGAAAAGAGCCAAGAGTGGAAAAAACAGTAAACTGAAGGTCCTTTATCCTCCTTTCCAGTCCTCGATTCTCAGAGTTTTGTCTGGCAAGGAAAGCAAGAAATCTGTCTGACTTTCCAATAATTACTGATGTATGACTCCGTTGCAGCCTAGGCGCACTGAGCAGCTGCCTCTCGTTGCAGCCAGAGCCAACTTTTCCCTCTGCCATGCCCCATTCCTGACTGCCTTCCCCAGGGAAAAGCTATCGCACTCTTAAACAAACTAGGATTGGGTTGCAAGGCAAACCAAGATTGCACCAGAAAAATATTTACTCGGATATAAAGAAACTTTTTTTTTAAATCCACTTTGTACTAAACGATGTGATTTTTTGTGGGCAATAAATAGAACTAGATTTGTTACACGACAGCTGTAAAACTGCTGTCTTTTATGAGGCTGGGGAGAGTGACCGTGTTCATGGTAAGGCTTTGTGAATTGTGTCTCCGCACAGCTGATCCCTTCGGATGTGTGTTGTGTGATTCATCCGGGCCCTGCTTAATGAAGGCGTCAGTCCAGTACTGAAAACTGCGAGTTAATTTTACTTGTTTGCCTTCTGACAAGCTACCTTTTTTTTTTTTTTTTTCCCCTACATGCCTTACCAGTTTTTAGCTGAAAATTATCCTTTCTGGAGATGAAATACCAGCATTGTGGTTAGAAAACAGTTCTGCGAGAAATCAGTATCAAACCATTTCCATTTATGCTGAGCATAGACCGCGGCAAGAAAAAAGGTCCTCTGTGTCCTCCTCTTCCTTTTTTATTTTAGGTGGGAGTTTTCTGTATAGTTACAAGGATGCTCACAATGGCTCCATTTATCTTTACATTAAAAATGAATAGAACCCAGAAATCCTGACTGTTTGCAATCATGAAAGAACTTTTATCTGAAAACCTGTACGTATGTGTGGAGACCCGCGCCAGTAGGGAGCCATTTGGGTTCATATAATGATGACTCCTTCAATTTCTCCTGATAAGTCCTTGGAGACTTAAACTCGTACACAGCGCTAAGTAGCTGACCTGTTCTTTGCAATATTAGGATGGCAGAAGTGACTTAGGTGTGTGTGGTGTCGTACCTTGAAGTGTTTGAGGATTTAAGTAATCAAAGACCAGGTTAAATACCGTAACATTTTTAGCCATCATGTTCTGGGGAGGGAAAACGTGAGGCATTGCACATTCTGGTTCCTCGCATTTATGCCAAACAAAATACATTAGAAATCATTAAAAACACATAAAAATCCATTAAAAATCACCCTACCCATGATTATAGTTTGCACTGCTTTGTTTTGAGCTTAGATGGAAGTTTGAAATGGAAAATATTTTGTGACATTTATTGAGATATTAAATAGCAATCACATCTGTAGCCATTCCATTTAAACAGATGTAGAGTTAATGTATCCTCCGATAATTTCACAGTTAAATAACTCAGAAGTCATGGAGAAAAAATGGAAAGAAATCATGGGGAAAATGTTTAATAGAGGGAAACTGCCGTTTCCTCACACGGAGACAACGAAGAGGCGTTTTGAGCAGGGTGAAGGGTGTGAGGAGCCTTGTGCTTGAGTGAGCGCTCGCAAAACCTTCACCACGTAAAGTGAGATTCGCTGCTTGTATTTGAGGGTTTCTTGCAACTCGGAGAGAACAAGCTCCTCTGCAAAGCACGTCTTGTGCTTGAGTCTGAGCGCTCGCAAAACCTTCACCACATACAGTGAGATTCGCTGCCTGTATTTGAGGGTTTCTTGCACCTCGGAGAGAACAAGCTCCTCTGCAAAGGGTGGTTGAAGCAAGGACTTGTAGCACCATCCTTTTGTCAGAGGGTGGTGCCTGGGGGTCTAAATTGCTCGTGAAGGGCGGTGAAGAGACCAAGCAGCCCGCGTTATCGTGATACGTTTCTGCTCTAGCCAGCATAATATGAAAGGAGCCATCTTGTGGTTGTCTCTTCTGTGAATAACATGCTGCTATAACATTGCCTTCGAAAGCTGAACTTAAAGCTGCATCTCTACTGCCGTGATAATTTTTCTTGATAACTTTTCTTCTACTTCTGTTTTTTTGAATAAAAATGGACATTGTTTATGGTATTACTCAAAATATCTTTTCATTGTATCAAATTTCTGCTTTTACCAAGTCTCCAGTCTATTCATACCAAATTAGACTCAATCTGTTCATAATATACTACTCTACTAGCTGATTCACACCAAAATTCAGATCTCTTGAGATTCTCTAATCTGTTTTAAATTCTAGTTCTTTTTGTAATGAACAGACTATTCTCTGAAATGTGACCATCTTACTCAAACTGCTTTTTTAACGAATGTTAAGTCTCTCTCTCTCTCTTTACATATATATATATATGTAACATATAAAGTACAATCTATATATAATCTTCATAAAGATAGAATCCTTGGGAACTGTGCACAAAACTAAAGCATCCCAATATGTTGCTCCTAGACTTTAATCTTGACTTGGAGAGACAACCTTTAGATGCTAAATCGCTCTTACTTTCTGGCCTCTTTGTTGATTCATACTCCCACTTACACTTTTAGAGTTGTCATTAGCACAATCCTGAGCAGATAATAGCAAATTTATTTCACGTGGAAGTAGCTAATGGATGTTTGTATCAGTTTAATTAAAAACATTAAAATAAACGCTTGGTTAAACTGAGCGGCATGCATAAACAGAATCTGTAGTCATATTTTGGGCAGTTATATATCCTTATTAATACTGAATAAGGTTATGTCTGATTCATCTTGGACAGCTGTCTATTTAGTACAGTTGTTTACAACTAAATGGAAATCAACAAGGATTTGCTGAAAGTATAGACATTTTTGCAGATTCCATTTGATCTAGATTTGGGCTAGATTTTTACACAGAGGACCCTGGAATAGCTGAGGGTGGAAGGGACCTTTGGAGACCCTCTGATCCAGTCCCCCCTGGTCTAGAGGGTCCATGTCTTGTGCTGGGCAGCCCCGAGGTGGACACAGCCTTCCCGGGGTGGCCTCAGCAGGGCTGAGCAGGCACCCCCGGACCTGCTGGCAACAGTCCTTCCAGCTTCTGATGCTGCCCAGGGCACCGTTTGCCACCTTTGCCATGAGGATTCTTGGCGGAAAAATTGGTTAAAAGCAAGTGAATGAAAATACCTTCGCTCCACAAGTGATAGTGGTGTGACGGTGAGGCTTTTTCTGAACTCTGGAATAACATGGAGACAAAATACACACGGGATTATTTTTGACATTATGCTGCTTATATAGGAAAGAAAGTCTTTAAACGTGCAGTGTTCTCAAAGATAAAGGATTAAATATAATTATTAAAATAATAATTGTTTCATAGTCAGCCTGGCTCATTTCCCTATCTCTGATGCAGAGTCTCCCTTGATAAATTGAACTCCTGTGCATCTGTGAAGACAATCCCGCTAGTTGTTGGGAGTCACAGACTGGCTTATGTGTCATATATTCGGGTGGGACTTGAAATAAAAAGCTATTTTTATACTTACTTCCACAAAAACGTAGCTTTGTTTTAGAAAAAAAATGAAATCAGACTTAGGTCCCAGACTGTTTTAATTGTGTATTTGTTTTTTAATGTTAAGAGCTACAAACTGTAAGAATTTTGGCAATGGTAGTATATTCTGGGCAGAGTAAATATGTGTTATAAGAAACATGGAATGTAATGAAGTTTAAGAAGGCAAAATGTGAGAAAGAGCTGCATGGAAGAGTGTGTATTTTAGAAGATTCCATTCTTTTTAAGTTTCTTAAACTGTAGAAAAATACCAATATGTAGTTACTTAGAACAGAGTTAAGTCATTTTCTTCCCTGTCTGGTTTATTAGAATAACCTGAATTCAGCTCCCAGAGACTCCTTGTTGCTAGGTGAATTTACAAACACAGATACATTTTTTTACGCAAGTCATCACTTCTGTAAAGAAGGAGTAGGGTAAGATTTTCCCTGGGTATAAAACACTGTTGTCCATTGCCCATCAGTTTATATTGATAGCAGATCAGACTTAAAGGCACCCTTGTACTTCATGCAGGTTTTTTTTTTTTTTGCTACCGTTAATGGGGATACATTAAGTCTACAGTCAGAAATCATTTTATTCAAAACAGTAAGGAAACTATTTAAAATGTATTTAATTATGTTAAATAGTCAAATATATTAGTGGTTCATTTAGCTATGAAATAGTTAAATGGCAGAATCAGGAGGAGAATGTTGTAATGCCGTCATTTGGAAATTCATCCAAACAAGTAACTTTTTGTCTTACACATCTTTTTTTTCCCCTACTCTGGCATATTAAATGAATGTCTAATTTTCTTGATTAAGACCTTTTGCTTCAGTAGTAAACTACTGGCTTGCTAAAAATAAAATCCCTTTCATACAGAGAGACATATCATACATCTGTGCAGAAATACAAGTTCTCTTTGTACCCTGAAAAGCTTTTGGGTCTCATCTTCATGGTACTGAGTATTGAGTGGGAGAGTCTAGTGGATGCTATCTGAAGATCACGTGTATTCATAATTATTGTCTCTTTTTGTCATTTATTTGGGCATATATTTGTTCCTTCTTCCTACTACAAAAAATTACACTTAATCTTGAGAACGATAGTGTATTTGTTGAAATTTCTAGTAGATGCTAAACACTTTAAATGCTGAACAACTGTTTAAAGCCTATTAAACAGCTGCACTTTTTGTAGACATCTTGTCCTTCACCAGTGTCATCTCGGCAGTACTCAAGTTCTGATCTAATTAGTTTGAAATTTCACTTATCTTCCCAAAATAAACAGCTTTAGACTAAAATGCTAGCTTTATTAGTTAGTTTGGTCATTTTTACTAGCGAAATCTATGTCAGCTGGTTGGCCGGACTGAAGGGGTGGCTAGGGCACAAATCCGCCTGTACACACTGTCACCATGGAGACTTTGCCTTTGCTGCAACTTAAGCACATTTTCTGGTACCCGCTAGGTGTATTAGACTGCTTTCTGAAATAATACAATTTTGAGCAGAAAATACAGAGAATAAAAGTTGGCCTGAAAGCAAAAGCCTTAGGCTAAGCAAAACTCTAGGTTAAGTACTCCCATATGACAGTATTTGTTCTAGCAGATGCTATTGCTCCAGCTGGAGTGGTGGCATGCTTATATCTAAGATTGGGATTCTAACATACAGATATTCTTTTTATTGACTAGACTTCTTATGGCAAATACTCTGACATTTTTGAAGGAAAAAGATGCATTTTCTTTTGTTTTTGTGTGGCCATGCTGAAGATGTTTATGCAATTAGAGCTAGCAAGGTTTATGGAGCATCTTACAGGGGAGATTAAACCACAACCATTATTTATACCAACATAAAGTAATTGTGTAACCCCAAAGGAATGGCAGTGGGATATTTTAAGCAGTCAGATGGGACATAAGAGACCGTCTGACATCACATGCTGGCGTGAAGGTTAATGCTGAAATCTTTAGCCACACCAGGTTTTAAAATGATGGATAGTACCATTAAGTGTCTAAAATGTGCTACCTTTTTGAAATGCACATAATTTTTTTCTGTTTGTGGGGAATAACTGTCTGCCTAGCATGTTATGCAGATGGATGACCAGGCTGGCAAAGCAGCCTCAGCTTTCAAGCGTTTGAGAACCTGGTGAGTATCCAAGTAAATAGGATACCAGCCTAGGTTATCGGAGGTCATGTTTGGTTCCTCCACTGTCACAGACTTCTTATGTTATGGTGGACAAGACCTAGGGCCAGATTCACAAAAGCTTCTTGCTCCTATTGACAGCAGCTGAAATTCACTTCAAATAGAAGTTAGTTGTTTAAAAACTTCTATGAGTCCGGCCTTAGTTCCAAATCTACTGGGAAAACCAAGTTTAGGAGAACTGCTGGGAGTCCATGATTTCCCAGGGTTTGTAATGAACTGCTTACTACCATACTGGGGACACGGGAGTATATAAACAAAAGCTTAACAGTTTGTCTGATTTATGAACCTCAATAATTCTTTGATATTAAAACTCATTTATTCCTATCATGAAGCAAGCAACACAGCTGTTAAAATAAAGAAGATACAAAATACCAAAAGCTACAAGAAGTTCTCTGTATGTTTGAGAAATACCTTGGTTTTCCTCAAGGAAATGCTAGGAAAATAAAGCTGTACCTATGGAGGAGAGACATTTTGCTCAAATAAGCCCCAAATTTGGTGCTATAAGCAATTTGGTATTGAAAAAAAATCAGGGAGTTGTGACAGATACAGTTATACAAAAGGAATGGAAACAAAAAGAAAGGAAATGATAATTCCTTACTTTCTATGACTGTAAAATTATGTAAAATTTTGGCAATAAAATGTAACATGTAACATTCACTAACCTGTTTCCAGTGAGTCTTCTTATGTTGATGCAGTTTATGATTTATAATGAAGCTTTCATAGAGCATAACCTACATGATTACTTTTTGACCCATAAATCAGATGGAATATTTTTCATTTTTAAAACCATATATATTTATACATATATATATATAATGAGGAGTATGACCTTGAATTCTTACTTTCTTACCAGGTGAGTACTGCTACTATTCTTCAAAAGAGTAGCAACACTCTCACTCTCTCTCTTCCTTATGGGAAGAGTTTCTGCTGTCCTTTGAAGGAACAATACAGGTAACTAATTGCCAGCACTCATCTTGTGGAAGCTCAGAGCAAGGCCCACTAGTTTCAGAAGCAGCTGTGGTATAAGGTGCCCTCCTTTCTCCAGGATCACTATTGGGTATGTTTGGCAGCCTCAATTCAGCATATTGGGTGTTTTAAATTCCCATCTGAACAACTAGATCTAGTTCTCTCATACGTAGCTGCCATGACCGTAGGCCAAGTGGATCCACGTCCGTAATTGCTGGGGAGATGGTGGGGGAAAACTCTGCTGTTTAAAACCACTTGCACTGACTTGGAATTCCCCCTCAAGCTGTGCTATCTACGAGTCAAGGCAGTTTGGGGGGCTTAAAACATCTAAAGGTTAGATTTTGCAGTGTTTCATATCACAGTCAGTTTTTAGAACTAGCATATGGTTTGTGATGGTACCAGATTGAAGAATCAAATTTGCTCTTTCTATAACAACAGAAATGGCAAAGACAGCAGCAGAGAGACTGTGTTCGTAATCAGTGTGCTTCCAGTCTGTCTCAGTCTTGACCAAAGACTTGGCAGTTCATTTTCCATGTCTGTTCAACCTTCAGTTTCCATTAAAATGCTAGAGACAAAATGGATGCATGCCACTGCTGGTATTTTTAAACATCTCTAGACTAGTTGTGTTGAAGTGTATGAACTCAGAAGTTAAAAATATGCATGTACTGTGTGTGTTTGGAACCTCATCTTAGAATTTTCATGATTTTTACCCAAAATATGTAGGGCTTGGGTTAAAGAGAGGGTATATTTAAGCTCTTCAGTTTGAATGATTAAGAATATTGATTCAGAAATTCACTGGGCAATTGGAAAGAGAACCAGGGAATTATGTCCATAAGGAATATAACAGCAGAGCTGCTGAAAGTAGATTTGGCTAGAGAGTTTAGGCATGAGAGTACAAGTCTGGGATGAATGGGATGCACTCTGGAAATGGGCATCGAGAGGGAAAATCCTAATGTTTATTCGAGTCCATCTTTATGTTTCTCACCTCTAGATATCTTTCTGCAACATTCAGAGCATGCAGTAAAGAGCTCTGCTAGGGCAGCTATTACGTCGTTATTCAAGTTTAATTCAACACTCTCAAGTCTAGATTTGGGACATCTTTAGTTTCCTGGATGTGTTAGCTCACTCTTACTCAGGATTTTTATGGCTTTACCATGATATGTTTAACTGAGAGTAATTCAGTTTCCCCTGTGTCTTATGTGGGAAAAAACTCATAACTGTCAGGAGCTTGTATTTTACGCTAGTTTTTTTCAACACTGGTGTAATTCTTGTGTTATACATGTGATATAGTGATATCTAAAGTTCAAAATTATTATTAAACATACATTGCAGGAAATGAAATGGGATACCCTCTTGCTCAGAATTAGGTATTTATAATGGCAGCATGTTAGGAGTAGGAACAGTGAGGCCCCTCGACTCAAGGCTGGTGCCCACCTTGTGGGCATCCCCCTCCATGACATGGAATTTTCTGCCCCCACGGCAGAGATTGCTCAGCTGCTCACGTAGCAGCTGCTGAATTTCTGCAATTTGCAACCAAGCATATTAAGGTAACCTCAAAACACTTTTGGCTTACCTTAAAATTGAGCTACCAGCTGTAGTAGTTCAACAGTTGTTCTCCAACCAACCGAGCCCTTGTTGCAACAGAATCAAAAATCTCTGAGGAGAGGCAGGACTTTTATCAATGGCCCCAAAGGGTCAGGATGCCGAATGAATACGGGTTGTGCCTGTGTTGAGAAATGCAGGAGCATTTGCAGGCTCTTGGGTGTGAGTGCATGCCTTAGCCTCAATCCAGCTCCAGGCTGAGGTGAGACACCCCTCCATGATGAGTCATCTCTGATCATGAATCAGAACTTTAAGAATGGGAATCAGTTCCTGATTCAGAGACCTAAATTTAGGTCTGCAGTGTAAATGTCTGCAGTGTAAATCCTTACATGTGAGGTTTGTGTTAGTGTGCAGAAGATTCAACCATAAGTCAATGGGGTCTTGAGACTAAATTGATATATTTTTGGAATGTATCTTCTCCTTTCATTAGCCATGTCAGAAAGAACACTCATTGAATCATATTCATCTATTTATTTCTACAGGTACTAAAGCCTCTTTCCATGATCCCTGTCTCTTTTCTTCTTCTGTTGTGGTTTCATTGACACTTCTTTTGAAGTCTGTTTGGGAGGTATCTGTTAGAAACTTCTGTAGATTCTTGGAGGAAGGAGTGTTAGTGGATTTAACAGTTTTGGCTCTGCATTATAGATTCAGCTTCTGGGTGAACCACTCTGGCTTAGTACTCTGAGGCTATGGGCAGAAGACAGGCCATCTACATCATTTACTGTCCCTTCTTCCCCGTCCCCTCTCCACCAGCCAAACGTCTCATAAAATCAGTAAGATTTTTTAAGACTGCAGAGTGGCTATTGCTTTCTCCTATCTTTCTTCCACATGAAAAGGCATTATATATTATGTTATTAACCATTTGATTTGTTTTTTACTTTTTTTTTTAAGAGCACAGCTGTTGTCTTGGTTCTGTTATAGTGAGTGCTTTGTAATTCACTTTACCCCTCAGTATCTTCATCTGCCATGGATATGTAGCCCAACTGCATGCAATTTTCTTTCAGTATTCCCAACATGGTAATACTAAAAAAATTTTCAATGAGTCTGTGAAATGTGCCCTTAAGCTCACCATCATTGTGTGTTTTTTTCTGCCAATATTTTCTGTTTTTTTTTCTTTTTCTTTTTTTCATTCTTTTAGTTTTTCTTTTAAACATTATTCTTAACAAGTGTGCCTGAGATTAAACAGAAACACTGTTCAGAGAGAAAGGGGCTTCTGCTAGAACAGATGTCGCTTGAAGGACTATATATCCCCTTTCCCTGTCAACTGAAAGAAATTCTGACCAACTTCTAAGTGGGCATCGTGCCCTCCCAAACAGATGGTCAGAAGTGCAGAGAGCCAAGAGCCCATCTATGGACATGAAATATGCTTAAGCGTGTATGTCTAGACACAAATGTTGAACTAGCTTTTTAGGCTGAACTTCTGTGTCTACAGTGAGTGGAGATGAAAGGACATCTTTTTGAAAGAAAAGAACATTCTGCCTCAGCATATGGCTGCTTTGGTGTTTAGAGATGCTGATAGTTATGGGAAAATCGGGAAAAAGGAGATCATGGGGTATTCAGCATATTAGAAAAGTTGCTTCATTTTTGGTTTCTTTCTATTGGGCATATCTGGTAAAAGGCCAAAACAAAGTTCTTGCAGGCTGAATTTCAGAAGAATAGATCAGGAAATCAGAGAAATCTGTAGTACAGTTGCTCAGATAAGTATAAATTGACCTAGAACAGAATTTCAATTTCAACTAAAATGTATTCTAGTAGACGGTTGAAGAGTTTTTTTTTATGGTTTTGTTGTATTCACCCCAGCAACTTCAAGAATCAGAGCATTTTTTATTCTCTGAAATGCACTTCACAAAATAAAGAAGTTATCACATGGATGAAACAGAAGAAAATCTGCTATGCAGCCTTTTGTTATATGTGGACTTATAATCATGTTTAAGAAACTGGCTTATTGTTTGCTTTTAGGAGAAAGTCAGTGACTTATGCTACTATGATTGGGCAAGGAAATATATATTGCAACAAGAATGTATAACTAGGTCAGGACTTTTGCCCTAAATTTTCTGCAGATGGAAATGCTCAGTAATACAGTCTGCACTCTAGTCATGACCTACTTTTCCTTTTATCTTTTGACATCTGAACTTAAAAATCAGTCAGGCTTAAATCAGTTGTCTGGTGCGTTAGACGAAAACATAACAAGCCACAACAAAACCTTGTAAGTTATTTCTGGGTAATATTAAGATGTTGATGAAGATATATGTGGGTCCAGGCAGAAGGATGCACAATGCATTTGTGTGTGTGTATAAGGGGGGAGCTGACTTTAGCTTTGAAGGAAAAAAGAGATGTGGGGATTCATGAACTGAGGGAAGAAGAGAATGTTGTAGTGAGATGAGAAGCTAAAGGAACTGACTTGTTCATTGCAGTGCCCCGTGAAGGACAGTGCAAGCTCTGGAAAAGGAAGCAATACAAAACAGAGGCAACAAGATGCAAGTCTTTGCTGTGCGTCATCATTGCATTTGAACAAGCTCTGAAGAGAACAGGTTGTGTGGCAGAAGGAAAAGTTAATCTTTAGGCAGTTCATGCTCTGACTTCCACTGCATTTGGCAGACACACCGACGAATGCAACAATAATTTGATAGTGTCTGCACTTTCCCACAGGAACTCGGATGAATATTGCTAGGAAGCCTCACTTATGAGTAGCAATTAACAGCTCTCAGGCAATAATTATTTTCATTCATTAGCAAGATCAATGGCTGAAAAATAATGCCATATTGTCATTCACTTACACTTTTCAGAACCAATTTGATTTTGCCCTGTATTGGTTCCTCCACTGAGCATTTCAAATTCTGGCATCTTTCAGAGCGACAAAATTGTACACCTTTTTCTAAAACTTCCTTCTCTATGGACATGTAGTTTAGCAGAATGCATGTAAATAGCTGATGACAATTAAAAGGCCAGTCACTGAGTAAGCCATTAGCAGTTTGTATTCAGTAGCAAGTAAGACCCTTCCTTTAGATGGCTCATAAAAGTGTATTTTTTTCAGTTCTCTGTACATCATACTGGTATGAAGTGCATTGTGAAGGCAATACCAGCTTTCTAAATGCCTGTTTTCTATTCTCGTGTAGCCCAGCTAAAAAATTGCTTTGACTTGGGATTTGCTTATTAGTAGCATTTTATTTTAATAATGAAATTCACAACTGTCTTGAATTATAGAGCTTGCTTCTGAAGGGTGCTTAAGCTCATTCTCTTCCTAACGCTGAAAGCACTCTTTGCAGAGGGTGTAAGGAAGGGGGGACACAGCCTCCTTGCTGGGTGGAAAAATACATCTTTGTGTTAACGCTCTGAAAAAGGCCTTAATCGGGAACTTAATCAAGAGACTACAGAAGCCAAAGGCTCCCTACGATAGACAGGCCTGGTGTGGGGCTATTGTGTGCTGTATTTGAGCGTTGTGTTTGCTATTCTGATTAAGCCCTGCACCAGCTGTGAATGGAAAAGTGGCAGCCAATGCAAGTTGCTATTAATTTGCTCCTGTTGGGCTCTGGGTGTTTCGTCCTGCACCCTGAAGCGATGCGGCTGCCTGTGCTGGGGCTGCTCCCCTGCCCCTGTCTCTGCCCCGACGCCTTCGCATCCCTTGCTGAGCAGTCTCTCCCGCCGCTGTGCAAGAAAGGAGGGTCCTTCGTCCTCATTTACTGGCATAAATTAAATACTGCTCTCACTAATAGGCCTATTTATGGGGGTAAGTTACAGAAAAGTTAATCTGATAGTTTTAAGAATGACTTTAAAAGTCATCAGAAGGAATTCATTGCAGTAGCTTGGTCGTTACATCACCCACCTGGCCAGTCACAGACCCAAATTCAACATGCACTTCAGCGCAGGAGCATTCAGACAAGCATCTAACACGTATGAGAGGGTTTTAGCCTTTGGGATGTAGGCCAAGAGGAAAGCGAAAGCTTCCATCACTCTATGTGTGGTATGGAAAGCGTGAGGAGAATCTGAAGCGCTATCCTGTCAGGTTGCACATGAGAGGATAAATGACAGTTTTCACATGTGTGAGTGCAGATTTACATGGATTTGGCCTAAAGAATAAAATCATCATCTCTGAGGTTGAACTCATAAGAACAGCATGCACAAGATCTAGTCTGCTTAGAAACTCCAGTTTATCAAATAACCCTATAGTCATTCATTTGGTCAATGTGTCATGTTAAAGAACAAATATTAATTGAATATACTTAGGCATATTAACACGCTTAATTCTACATATTTATTGCAGAACTGATGGATAAATTGGGAGGTTATTAGCATATATGCCACATCTAATGCATAATACAGAGCTTTGTTTCCTTATTTGTATGTGGAACAGGTGAGAGTCAGCGTGGGTTTGCGGAAGCCAGCAGGCACTGCCGTCTCATGTCACTTTGGTCTTGAGTTAATGTGCAAATTAGACAGATGCGGGGTTGATAACTTGCGTGGTTCTATTTCAATATTTGGCTTTTCTGTAAAACTTCATCTCTCGTTTAAAAATCTGTTTTCCTTTAAATAAGGATAAGTCTTTATCTGCAGATATTTGCAAATGTTAACAAGAATGTAGGAAGAACCTTGGAGGGCAAACGAACTGAGAATGAAATATTAGAAAACCAATCAGCCCTCTTTATATTGAGGACTCAATTCAGATTTTATAAAAGCACTGAGGGTTCAAAATTGCAAAAATACACCTAACAAAAAAAATCTCTTTTTGCTGAGGTTGGTTATTAGTCTGCCTACTGAGAGGATAAGTCACTGATCTTGTATACCAAATGGCTCACAAAAAAGTGCCCTATGTTTTGGAGTTTATGCTGTTTGGCAACATATGAAATTTGACTTTGCAAAAATGCTTATGCATTTGCAGACCTTCTGCTGTCAGTTTGGTTATTTTTTCCCTCTCTTACATTGCTAATATTACACAAAATTGCCAATCACATAATGTTAGATTTTTTTTTTGTAAAACTTGATGTCCTTCTGAAGGCCTCGCCTTCTGAATTTTTAGGACTGTAATTGAAGCTCATCTTTCTTTAGAAATAAAGTTCCTACCCATTGCCATTTGTAAAGAAAAGCTTGAAAATATGACTGGAGCACACTCTAGAGGCTCAAAAACTCAACGGCAGGTAAATTACTCCAAATTTATTCATATTTCAAATCTCATGATTTTTAAGCCAGCCTCGTGGTTTTCTTTAAAGCTTGATTCATCGCTGATGAGGATTTACAGCAGTGTTTATGAACACTATGCATTTCCTTATTCTCTCCTCTGGAGAACTGTCTTTTATGTCTCTTTGCGTGCTGAAAGGGAACTAAGCATTGAATGGACTCTGTTCCTGACTGCAAAATCTTGTAATCTAGGTCAGAGGTGGATGATACTCTGCCAGTGCATAGAAAGGCTGATATTATTGTGGGAGGCCTTTGGAAAGTTGCAAATTTCATTTTTAGGGTGTTTTATGGAAGGCGTGTGTTTTAAAAAGGGTGAAGGCTGCAATTCATAAATTCATTTGGAAGACTAAGACATAAGTCTATGTAAATTTAAAAATTGTAAGCAGATCTGCGGATGTCATAAGGTTATGTGAAGAGATTAATATATTGCTTAGAAAGGGCTGCTGACGTATACTGGCACTATATGTTCTACGATATTTTATATCTTAACACATGACTGAGGAACTCGTATGAAAAAGAGGAAGTGCAAACTTGCTAAAAACTGTTTTATATGTTGCTTCAAATATTCTGACTTTGGCCATATGTCTCTCCATTCCATTGCCACTTTACAAATAAACTTTATTGTATTGCTTGTATTTCCACTGAGATATGAAGCTCTTCCAGTGTAGCAAAAGGACCGAATCATTTCTGGATGCTGACACTTTAGGATAATGTTTTGTCATGGGTTCATGTTACTCTCCTGAAGGATCACGGAGGTGGGACTAAATGTCTATTTGAGTGACCTGGACAGCTGAGTGTTGTTGCTGTATTTGAACAGCAATTTGTAAAGTCATTCATGCTTTTAATTTTTTTTTCCTAAGCTGCTCTATCAACAATAAATCAACGACAAATGTCAAATTTTTGTCATTCTTTTCAACTGTGTATTAAACAGCCATGTTGCCTGCTTGCACTCTGTTGATCGTATTTTATTCTTGCACTCTAGAGCCTTAAAGATGAATCAACGTAAGGCATTCGTGCCGGGGTGTGGAACTCAACGTCCAGCAATCACAAGACCATTCTTTTTTTAAA
This sequence comes from Tinamus guttatus, assembly GCF_000705375.1. Next base: position 451,547 of record NW_010577787.1, read on the forward strand.
CTGCAGTTGTTGTATCTATTCCCACTTCTTTGGCTTTATTATTGCGCGGGAACCTGCAGTCCTGGCTCCCACGCTGCCCATCTGAGCATTTCAGGGCAGGAAGCTGCCGAGCCTGTAGCACCCTTGGTGGCCGCAGAGCCCAGCGACGGCCCTGCGTGAGCTCCAGATACTGCTGCGGGAGGTCTGCACGCGGCGGGGACTGCCGGCAGCGCAGGGATGTGCTGAGTCAGTACGGCCGTGCTGCAGAAGGGATTTCCAGGCTCCCGTCTCCGCACTTGGTATTCTGAGCATTTATAGGGACATTTTTCTTCCCCCTTAAGGTGATATGAGAGCCTTAGATTTTAGAAACTGTCTGAAATACCTTTCTGATTAGTCAACTGCTATGATTGTAAAGTTACCTGTCGCAGAAACCACCACTGCTGAATAAAACAGAGTATCATAAGCATATCAATATGGAGCAAAACCAGAAGAATGTAGTTCCCTTAATGTGAAGTATAGCTGAGCACATGTTTCAGCTATTACATCAAAATAAGACCTCTGATTACCATTAAGGTAAGAAAAGGCATGGAAACATCAACTAGAGAAGAAATGAGAACCAAAAGCTCAGGTTTCTTTTCCAAAAAACTAAATATCATTTCTATATGAAACTAGACAATGCATCTCTTCAGGTGTTGATTTCCCCGAAATGTATGAGCAAAGGAAATTTGTACGCGTTCAATGTCATGGTTTCTTCACAGAAGATTTTTTTTCTAGTCTTATTGTTCAGTTTTCAAGACAAGACCAAATACCAACAGCCTTTCCCTCCTCCCCCGTCAAAAGAAAACATCCCATTCCTCCTAAACCTCTTTTCAAAAGAAGCCAAGGTGTGCATTAGCATTTACTCTTTGCCAGCATTCTGTATCCCTTAAAATATGAGATAGGTACCTATGAGGAAGGTACTGTTCTGGGTACATAATTGATTTTGGCAGTGCTAATTCCTGAATTCTGTGTACATATTAAAATCCTCTGGTAAGGAAAACTTTGCAGTAACTACCTGTAATGACAAGAGAAGAAGTGAAAAGGAGATTAAAAAAAAATAAAGCCACAGGGTAAATAAGATAAATATGGAGGAAGGAGAGAGAGAGCATCAAGAAAGAGAGAAGGACGAAAAGTCAAGTTTCGTGTGGCTGAAATTAAGGAGGTAAAGAACATACTTTGGGCTTGATTCTGAGGTTTCTCCTGACTGACTGACTTTGGTGCCTAGCTACTACATGTACTTGTGCTGTGTAAAATGCCTAATATAGAAATAGTTTGTAGATACAATTTCACCTTTGAACAAAATAAGTGAAATAATAGCTATTTGTAGATGGGATATTCTTAAAGGCAGCGATCATTCGGCCATCAGAGAGTTTGCTACAACTTACTGAAAGGCTTTTGTTTCTTCACAGATTTTCTCTGATTGTGCATAAGCAAATAGATGCATGGAGTAAATTTGACTTATGCCACAGCTTTAGTGTATACAAACAAGATGGCTATATGCATAGCTAAAAGTTAGGGAAAAGTCAATGTGAAGTGTTGCCGAAAACTTGGTACCACTGACAGTAACTTTGGGCAAAAACAATTATTTTTATTTAACTTGTTTTAATGATTAAAAAAAATCTTTTTGTTTGAATGCTGGCTATTTTTGGATATTTTGTAAGACCTTTATATAAGCACTTTTCAACTTACTGCTTTTAATACACTCTTAGTTGGCCTTCAAATACTGAATTTTAGAAATGAAAGTTTTAGCTACTGTTACACAGATATGGATTGATAAAAATCATTCTGCCTGCATATAGACATATGTAATTCGTATGTATGCCCTGGTCTGAACTCTGCAGTTAGAAGTTGGACAGAATCCTTCACTGCTGGGAATGTGACAGGAAGCAGAATCCATTTCTGGCTGAGCTATATAATGAAGTTAACTCCATCTAGCTCATCTTACTGGTAAGGGGAGACACTGTGAAAATGATTACTGGGGGATGGAGCTAAGAACATCACTGAACTCAGCATACCAAGCTTTTGAGCTTTTGTGATTTTATTAGCTACAGGGGTGAGGTCATTCCTTCAAATAGCTGACAGGAAGAGAAAGGAAAGAAGACGCGGATTGCCTGAAATTATTTTGCTAAAGAAATAACGGAATCTCTTGCTAACATTTGGGGATTCAGCCTGGGCTGCTAGTTTCTGTATCCGGAAATATATGCCAGCACACTGGGATTCTTCTGTTTCTATTTTTTTACCTGAAAATTTCTGAAGAATTGAAGGCAATATGGTTTTCTTCAGAGCAATTTTTGAAAAGTAACCTTTAATCCTGGAAAAAAAATGTATATAATTATTGTAGTTGTCTTGGTTTTTCTGACCTTGGATGGCCAAAGAGAAATTTCGTTTCTTTTCTGCATTTTAAGACCAGGAGTGAGTGATGATTATTTAGCTTGGCGTTCTCCATAAGGCAGGCCACATCTTAAAGCATAGTCATGGAGGCTCCATTTGATAACTGGCTGCTGTTTCATCTGCTTATTCAGTACTGTGCAATATAACGCCTTGAGCTTATTCCTATACGTTTTTTAATGTCAAGGTGATTACAATGAATTTTCTTTAGCAAATAACAACACAACAATAAAAGCAATTAGCTATTTTTTCCTCTAAAACTTACGGATATCTGACTTTGCAGCTTTGCATAGCTGTAATTCTATTTCAGATTGTATTTGGACTGTATGATATATTTTTATTCCTATGTTTGAAATGTGAAAGTTTCTTTATGAATTCATTAAGCTTGAAGGGATATCAAAGTTCATCTAGTTCATTTTCTTGTTCCCAGCAGGAACATGTTTAGATACATTTCTCCTGACCGGTATTTGTCATGTGTTTTCTTAAAGACTACTAATAATGCTAGATTGCACCTATCTCCTCGGGAAAGCTGTAAATACATTTTCCCACTGGCTAATCTGAATTTTCCTTGCTACAGTTTAAACTTGTTATTTCTCATCAATGCTCTGGACATGGAAAACACATTATTTCCATGATTTTAAAATATTTGCTATATACTTTTTATGTAATTGAAGATTTGAAACATTTTTTTTCATAGGTTGTATGCTTTTTTTTACTGGATCTTGTTCCTTCCTTGTATTCTCACTTTCCCCTTACTATTAGCAGTAGTTGTTATTCTTAATATTCTTTCAGTAATGACTCAAATACTTAAATTTAGATTTGTCACAATGCATAAGTTATTGATAGTGAATCAAGACTTATTTTTATATTTCAACTGGATTATTTTAATTCATACCAGAAAGGTGCAAGACTTCTCAGAAGACCCCAAGAATTTTTCATAGAATCATTATAGTTGCAAAAGACCTTCAAGATCATCGAGTCCAACTGTAAGCCCTCGACCACCTTGCCTACTAAACCGTGCCCCTAAATGTCTCATCTACGCATTTCTTGAACATTGCTAGGGATGGTGACTCCACCGCTTCCCTGGGAAGCCTGTTCCAATGCTTGACTACGCTTTCCATGTAGCCTGAACCTCCCCGGCGCAACCTGAGGCCATGATTTTTGCCCAATTCTTGGCATTCAAATACTTTATCTAAATACTGATTTAAGTTTTCAGTCCTGAAAAACTCATTAGTAATCCTTAGTAAGTCTCTTGTAGACTTATTTTGGGAGCCCCAAGCAAGATGCCGTGCTCCAGAAATGGCCTCCCCCATGGGAATAACAGCCTTGCAAGAGCGAGAGTGATAACCCCTTCCTGTGAGCACCTCTCCCAGATAGCCTTTGTCACTCCTTCATGCTGCCTGTGTTATTCACGTCCTCTGCTTTCAAACAATTTGTGGTTAACTAATGCCTATGTCGAAATGGAGCCATTTGCCCGACTGCATAGTTTAAACCCTTTAAAAGAGTAACGGTCTACAGATGCCATTTTATTCTACGGTATGCATCAACATTATTAACTGAATATCCAGATTATTTGGTTAGGTAAGGGAGTGCAGCGCTCCTCCTGTCAGTGCATTAATGCATCCCTGCCTGCGTGAAGGGCTGAGGCTTAATGGCGTTGCGGTTGGCAAGCTCATCTATACTTTATTTTGGGAGCTCAACTGGCTGTTTTAGAGGAGAAGTTTCCGTTTCATCTGAGCACATCCTGTGCTAGTTAAATACTTCAATCAGGAACATATGTTACAGGAAATACAGTTGCAGCACATAAGGCTTTTTTTTTATTTTTAGACTTCAGACCAAAGGGCACTGGTCAAAAAGGGAACATTTCTTGACAGTCATTTTATTTTTAGGTCCCTAACTTAAAACAATTCTTTCTTGGCTTTAAACAATGCCAAAACTATATACATCTGTATTTTACGGTAAACAAATATCTTTGTTGAAGCTAAATCTGCTTATGAGAGATAGATCCAGTGTTTATAAACTTCATAAAAGGACACTTTGATTACAAAAAGTTGAATTCTCTTATTTTGTTGGGTTTTTTTTTTTCATTGTTTTTCTTTTTGAGGGAGGAAGCTAAATTACATGTAGTTTTGTACTCTTGTAGGTGTGAATTACCATCATTTCTCTTGTTGTTTTTATGAGGTTATTTTGCTGTATATTCTATGTGAATTTCAGATAAAACTATATTGTTTAGTAAATATAGGCCTAAAGTATACTTCAAATTAAAGCAAATCCCGTCTTGTACTTTGTAAATTACAAGGTACAAAGTATTAAGTAAAAATGCCCTGGGCTCAGATTTTGACATTCTCATTATAGGGAATAGTAGTTGTTCCCTAAGTAGTCCTGCTGTGCCTTTTTAAGACATACTATTCCATGAGAATAAGATTATCCAATTTTGACACAGAATATTTAATTATATTAAAATGCTATTAAAATTAAGAGCCAAAGTTCTGCTCTTGCTGTTTTTTAGGCAAAGATCTCATTGAATATGTATAGGTATTGGATAAAAATATGAGGTCAGTTTGTAGCTGCTTGATGTTTAAGTCAAATGTGCTGCAGGCTGATCTGTGGAATGCTTAAATAAGCATATATGGTGACAGACTATTGGATCCATACTTCTCACCAGCTGGAGTCCTGCTTAAGCCTTTGAAGAAACTTGGATGCTAGCTGAAAGAGCATAAATAAAGACCTCAAGTAATTGCAAAATTCATTACTTTGTTAGTAATGAATTGTTAACTTTTAAGTATGCAAAATATTTAACTCTGGTCCAAACACCATATCGCATTTGCTAAATTAATGAAGTCCTTGCAACTTCTGTCTAAAGACTAATCTTTATTGACATCAATATTCAAAGTCCTGAGAGATTCAGAACAATTTTCCCTGCATGTGAATTATGTCTTCATTTCTGAAAATCAGTAGGAGAGAACTTGGGAGGAAAACCCTAATAAGGTTCCCCTTGGAGTTCTTGCTGTATATTTTTCATGTGGGAGGAATTAAGTGAAGTCTGGAGCCTGGAAGACAAAAGGTCCTTTTGCTTCAGTGTTTCCTGAGCTGCTCTGACTCTTCCTCTACCCTCAGCTTCCTCCCTGGGTCTCTTCTCTACATGGGTCGGACAGAAGTAGTCAGGACAGTGCAGTACACAGGGGGCACGGAGAGCAAGCGCGAAACATCTTTTCTGCAAAGAGGCTACGTGAAGGTTCAGAGAGGTGGTAAATGGCTGAACTCCACTTTTAAGGAAATAGCAACCTTTGATGGTTTATCCGAGTTTTCATCTGATGTTGCTGTTTCCTGACCTTCCTAACTTTCTGAAATGTTTGCCTTCTCTCTTTAAATATTCCGTATACATATGAAAGAGACCCAAAAGACTTATTTCTTTGTTGGTCTGAGCACAAGGAGTGCAGCCATACAGCATGACAGTGGCTGATTGCATTTTTCCCTTAAAAATCTAGAAAATAGCACAAAATTTACGTTAAACTTTCAAATAGCTTTAATGTCAGGAACAAAAAGTTGCAATTGGAAGTGTGGAGGAAGATCCGCTTTCTCATGGCTGACGTAATCTGTTTCATATTGCTGAAGTTGCCAGAGCTTGGAATCTCAGCTAGCGTAGTCCTGATGAAGTCTGTGTCCTGCATGTGTCCTGATTTCTATGACCAATTCCTGAACCTGAGTCATTGCATAAAAGCCAACAGGGTGCATATTTCATATGGTTTGTCTCAAGACTGATAGATTATTCATCTTGTCAACAGAAGCTGCAGCCTGACGTTGCCACAAATGAAATTGGTCTGCTTTGATGATGTCTTTTGAAAAAAGATAACACATAATTTCATACTTTGTATTTTAATCAGTCCTTTTTCTTTGTACATAAATTTAGTGTTTGAATTCTATATCAAATAATGAAATAATCCCTTTTTTTTCAAGAAGTTTCTGAACAGCAGACCTAAATGTGTATATGCTGGAATGAAATTACGTTAAAATAATTATTTTAACATATTTTAACATCTGGGCAGTGTTATTAGCTTGGATGGGATGAAATCTGGAGAAAACTCTGGTTTAGATTTGTAGGGACTATTCTCAATTTCAGCTTTTTTTTAGCCCCCTACTTTTTTTTTTTTTTTTAACTAGGCTTTGTATATATTTGCAAGGTTAAATAAGTAGATCGAGTTATTTCGGTGGTGCTCTTTCTTCACAGTGGCATTAAGCAGTGACATTCAATCCACGGCAGCAGAGCCAAGCCGCGTTTAAGGATCTTTGCGTGCATTAGTTATGTCAGGCAGCAAAGTGGGAGGCTTTCATTTGGGTCTGACCCCACCCGTGTGGTTAAATTTAAAGATGATGTCACTGCTGTTGTGAGTTGCACATCAAACAAAAATTGGTTGCAAAACATATCTGAATGTTAAACCACCTCAGATTATCTAAATTGGTGTGATTAGAAAGCAAATGTAATTTGTATGTTGAACAGTGGAAAAAATCCTACTTCCCGTGTTCTAACAAGGATGCATTAAGCAATATCACTACCCAGTTTCCTTCCCTTAATGTCCTTTACTTCTTTAGTTATTGTTTTATGCACTTCCTAATGAAAAATTGGTGCAGAGTACTGATTTAGTACTGATCTAGGAACTGCACGTGTTTTTTTTTCCTGACAAACATACATGCTAAGAAACTTTTCACTTCAGAACTGAACAATTATGGACTTGTTTTGCTGTTGAACTGAATATGCAAGTAATTATGAGAAAAATAGGCAATGCTCCTGGGAAAGCCTCTGGTTTCCAAGCCTAGTCCAATTAGTGAAGAAGGAGGCTTTCCTACACAGCTTCCCTCATGGTCTGGTTCACTGGACAGAGTGATTATTAGTAGAGATAACTTGAACACTCTCCAAAGCAAAAAGTACCTAGATGTAGAACTAATTCATTATATCAGTTACTGAAGAATATAAGATAGACATATAACTATCATCACACCAAGTCATCATATCTAACATTGTGAAAATACATATAGATCTGCAGTGCTTTGAGGGTGCCCTAAAAAAAATCCATGATGAACCATGAAAAAAAAAAAAAACTACTTTGCTTAATTAAAGAGATTTTATCTTACCTATTCAGTGTCTTTCTGTTTTGTAGCTATTTCTGTTACTAAGCTGGAATATAACTTCTGACACCAGCTAAAAGATGTGGATACCATGACTGCAGATTTGCCTTTTAAAATAAGCCTTACATAAATACAGAAACTCTCCACTGGGAGCCTAAGAAACAATATTCAATTCACAAAGGAAAATTGAGACAAAAACTTCAGACAATCTTCAGCCCAGGGGTCTTACAATGTTTTGTAAGGCAGTTCCTGTGTCTAAAGGTGAGAATATCCCATTACTTTGCTGGAAATATGAAGTTTAACATAAGGTCACTGTGTAATGAAGGCCTGAGTATCTCCTCATATCTGAAATATGCCAGCAGAAATGAAATAAGGGCAGACCTCAGGCATGGTTTCTTTGCATGTCATTCTTTGGAATGACAATGTTACCCAAGCTTGGGAATTCTAGGAAATCAAACATGTTAGTGACTGCCCTATTTCTCCTTTCTAATCAGCTATGGTGTGATCCTGTGAATATACCTTGGCTTTTGTAAACTTTCATATCTTTAAGATTTAATGTTGCTTGACGCTGTTGTTTATTGAGTTGCTTGGCATGTGACTATTAATTTATCAGCTCATACTTTGTAGTTTTATCTGGCTGGAATTAAAGGCAATGGAAATGATAATTGCAAGTGAGCAGGACTATAAAAACAGAGGAAGGATACAAAAGAGTGGGGTTTTCAACTCTAGGAGCTTGAAGAGAAAAAGGCAGAGATCTGAGCTAAAAAACCATCACCAAAAAAAGACTATAAAAACAGAGAAAGGATACAAAAGAGTGGGGTTTTTAACTCCAGGTTTGAAGAGAAGAGTTTGAAGAGAAAAAGGCAGAGGTCTGAGCTAAAAAACCATCACCAAAAAACCTTCAGCTGGTTGTAGTTTTAGTCAGCAACAAGAAGGCGAGCCTTTTCTTTTGCAACTGTTCATTAAAGAGCATTAAAAAAAAAAAAAAGAAACAAGGTAGGGGTGTGCAGAGACCCTGAGGAGAGGCAGACACTTCAGCTACTCTTTCCTCTGCACGTCCTGTTTGTTCTGCGTTCAGGCCCTTCCCAGGGTGCGCCTGGAGCGCGCGTTGCTGCTCACCGTGTCGGAAGTGAGTCTGAGGAGAGCCAGCGATGAACCGAAAATCTATAATCTAAATGGATGTAAGGAAATGTATGGGATCATGAGGCCTGGATGGGTGCAGATGCTAAGTGTAAGGCAGGCGGTGACATTTATTGACTGCAGCGTTTATTGACTGTAACATTTATTGACTGATCATTAAAAGGCTTCTGTCACCGCGGCACTTCAGTACCTGCCGCATGTGAAATAGAGTCAACAAATCCCACTGTAGGGCTAAAAATAAGAACTCCACAAACTCACGTGGCCCACTGCAAAAAATAGCCCGGAGAGCACTTAAAAGCTCCATCAAACAGATGGAAGTTGCCCTGAGCCCTGCTGGTGCCAGACTTGGGCAGCAAGGGAGCAGCTTCCCCACATGCTCCCTTCAGTCAGCGCCTGTGAACGTGGCCCCAGCGCCCGGCCTGTGGCAGGAGCCACCCGGGAGGGGCCTTCCTTGAAGTGCCGCAGGGCACGGTGCCTTCCCAGGTACATGGGGACCGTACCTGTGCTGGGGTCTTGTCTAGGGCACCTGGTATGTTGACCACGGGTCCAACTGTCAACGAGAATCCCCTCAGAAGCCTACCTACCAACTCCTTCCAATGACCCCTTTCACCCTGTTGACCTGCAATCTGTACTAGGTGCAAGGTGTGGAAATTACATGAAAATCAGAAAAAGACTCTTTACAAAATACATGCCAGGGTCACGATGTGTAGCTTCCAACTCCATGGGTCTGTATCTCAGAGAGAATTTTTTTTCCTTAACCTGGTTCTCTAAGTGAACTTACTATGCAGCAGTGAAGGGAGTACCATTAGCATTCACTTTGAGCGAACGAACAACTTTGACCATGGTTCTGCTTACTTGACTTTTCCCTCATCATCTGTTATGATGAATGTTTCGCCCCCTTTGCCTCTGCTTCGCATCATGGAAATTCTGCTGAGGATCTGAGAGTGGCCCTGTCCCTACTACGATTGGCCATATAATCACCTTAACTGACTCGCTGTACCCACTTTGAAAACCCGCTGGGTTACGCACCTCACTCTTCCTTTGGAACAGCACTGAGGAATCTAGTGGCTAGAAGAAGGAAATGTCTTTTAGATTTCCACTATAAATTTATTCAGGACCTGTTTGTATCGTTGTCTGTGTATTAGCATTGTCCCTATGTTTAAATAGCTCGTCTATCTGCAATATTTATTCACTCATGTATTTATAGACTGCAATCATATCCCTTTTCTCTGGCTTTGTTTTGCTATGCTAACAAAGCCAAGCTCTCACACAATCACCTTCAGTCTCCTATTGATTCTGTTTCGGTGTGATTTTTCTGGAACATGGGCGTCCAACTCTCTGCTATATCCAAAATGAGATTTTACTAATGACTGTAAAAGATTTTCCTTACTCCGCCCTAAATTCTTCATTGGATATATACTGGGATCCAATTTGTTCTTTTTATGGATAGTCATGTCCACGGTCCATGACCAGAGAAGAGAGCTAAAGTTTTAGACTTGCTGTTTAAAAAATGTCCCGGGCTCATCAACTGCACGGGAGCCGTGACAGCTTCTGCCAGCTGGGGATCTGCCGCTGACATTTCAGTTTGCAGGACACAGCTTTTTCCATGACCGGCCTGAAACGCGGCCCTCGCTGCCAACTTCCCCTCCCCCCAGACCTTCCCCAGGGGAACCACTGATCGGCTTCCTCCCAGGCTGCAACCTTAGGAAAACACATGTCTTCCCCCTCCTCCTCACAAAGCACAGTGCAAACTTCAGCATTTGCCATTCCTTGGGTACATACACATTAAAAAAAAAAAACTTGAAAAACTTACCTCCCTTTTTTTGGTTTAAATTCAAAACATTTTCAACCGTTTCTAGCCATTCAATTCTTGTCCTTCATTTCCATCTCAGTCCTCATTTAGCGGTGAATAAAAACTTAAAAATTGCAATTAAAATCGACCTCCTTCTGTAATAAATTTATCCGAGCAGAAAGACAAGATCTGTATAGGTATAAAAGGAGCCCATGTGTGACTGCACTGCTGCGACTACTGTCCCTCCTCATTTCATCCTCTCTCTGGTCTATCCTTCATCTTCTATCACATATGATTTAGACTAAGCCTTTCATGGCAAGGACCGTCTTTTTGTGCTTATCTCTGCCTAAAGCAGAGATGCTTATTATTGGTTTCTGAAAGAATAAAGACTATAACCAATCAATGTCATTATCCTGAATTGCCTGTGGAAGACAAAGGCGATGTGAGCTGGGGAACTGATGCTCTCAGGGGCACAGATGCAGAGCTACAGTCTGGACTGTCACAGCCTTGCCAGGGACCCTGCAGATATTTCCATCTCAAGATGATATCCAGGATAAAAGCCACAAAAGCAGCTATGTGTGTGGTAAAGGGTGATAAAGCTTCCACCATGCAGAATTGTCTAAGTTGCTCTACAGAGTTAAGGAGACATTAGTAAGACTTTTGGCTGTTAAGACTAAGATTTCTAAGGATCTGGCAGCACCCCAGATGCCAAGTTCAGTCACAACATGATGTTAATGGGCTGCCTTGATTTAAAATAAAGACCTGTGGAAAGTGTTTCTGCTTTTGCATATAGCGTAGGAGCACATGCCTGGGAATCAGAGCAAGCAAGCCTGATGCCCTGGCAGTTTGAAATCATGGTCCAGGGGAAGGTTTGGGTATTCCAGGTGAGATGCTGCATTTTTCCTATTGCAGCTGGACACATGGCCAGCCAGGCACGGGTTCTTCGTGATACCGGAGATGAGATTTCACTGTTAGTGGCTGCCCTGCAGTAAGGGGAGAGCTGGAAAATGTGTCTTGGAGATAAAACAGGCTCTGGGGTTCTTTCTCACAGTGAAAAGGCCTAACCGTGCTCAGGCATCCCTGTTTTCCCTCCATCCCTGAGCCAGGTACCTGCAGCCCTCATAGAAGAGACGCATGCGGAGACACTTTCTCCTTTGCGTTTTCTTATCGAGGCTGCCTTGGGCATCGCTGCACTTGGCACACGTGTGGGCTCCACGGCAGCTGCCTGCGCTTGCCCATGCAGCTTGTGCCCCGTAGCATTGCCCTGGAGCTGAGCACCCAGTTTCCAGGCACCGGAGCCTCACACTGCCTGTGTCCTGTTTTCCCAGACCTGCTCTGAGAGTCCCGTATTTGTGTTGCTGCACCAGTACCTCAGCTGCACTTCTTATGCTTTCTATGCTTTTTATATTTATGCTTGGCTGACAAGCTTCTCAGGACCAGAGCCTTTTGCATTTGCCTATTAAAACACCTTGGCGCTTCACAGATAATCAAACAATTGCTCCTTGTTCTCCCTTTTTTTTTTCCACTCATCTCTCCTATCTGTTTTTCCTTTCATGTTTATTTTATTTGATTGATCCACTTCTTGTATTACTTCTTCTACCTCTCCCTCTTCCATGCACTCACTAGAAAACAAGGCATAGCTCAAGCTAGAGGAAAGTGTAATCTTGGTCCCCATGGAAAATGTAACTCTAAATTGGATGTTTCGGGAGAAGAGATGCTCAAGTTGGCTGATTGCATCTTGTCGTGCCTGCTGCAGACTTGTGCACTCCTGCAGTTACTAGGGGGTCACTTTGGAAGGAGATGCAGGGATGGGCAGGTCTCAGAAAGCCTCCCCTCCCTTTGCCAGAGGCAGCAGCCTCCTGATTGCAGTGGGAACACGGGGAAGGCGGCCGTGCTGTTTTACCCACGTACAACGTTGCTCTGCTCCATATTTCTGCTTTGAAATCTCTGCTGGTACCATGCTGCTCAGGAAACTGCTTCGTGACTTCACAAACACCATCCTCAGATGCAGAAATATCTCTCTGAGGTTAATACAAGAGCTTCGTTGGGGTGAGGTTTTTCTTAGAGGGATATAAGTGTCCCTCAGCTAAAGCTATGGAGATAACTACATCTTGGTCAGGAATCCCGGAACAGTGATTGATCCAGTATGACCCCTATATGGCTAATTACTGACTGTCAAGGCAACTTCTGCTTAAGCTGGACTGACAGTTAATTAGTCTCCTGCCCATTGAAGTCCCGACCTTGTTTTGGCAAGAGGAAAACAGAGGGTTGTGTATGTGGCCATAGTACCTTGTTGCAGCTCTGAAAGCAGACAGAAAAGATATTAATAACTGAAAATGAAAAACGGGAAGTGAGAATCCCAACTGAGGCAGAAGCTTTCTTCACCTGCTATTTCCTTTCTCTTTCTTTCTCCCTCCTCTAAAAAAAAGTTGCTCATGGGCTACAAGACGAAATAAAAATGTAGAAGTACAACTTCCACTTGATCACTTTCAGTTAGTGACAAATAAATACTGCTGCCAACTCAGTTTATACTACAGAAAACAGGAAACATTGCTTCTATTATTTTTTGTCATATTGAGAACCAACAGTTTATTTCTACTGTATGTCTTGCTTTCAAAAACTTCCTAATCCACAGCAGAATTTACCTTCTACCTGATGACTACCTGATTTCCTTAGTAACTTCTTATAAGGATATGGCAAAAGCTTTTGAAAGTCCTAAGAGAATGTAAAATATTTTTTGCAGAAAACAATGTGCTCTAAAATCTACTAGATCTCTGTCAAATCTGGTTCCCGTATTTCTTTCTCTTGTTCAGAAAGAGACCCTGACATTATTAACTCCCTCCCCAAATAAAAATATGTTCCTTGTGAAAAGAAATTTAAGTCCTGCCTCTTCTTAAACCTACATGTGGTCCATTTCTATCCTATATGTATGAGCTCAATACCAAAGTTTTTTTTTTCCACTTCATACATATTTAAAAAATGATTTATAAAAAGGGGAATTAAAATAATATATGACTTAAATATTATCACAATGAGTGTGTAAATGAAACTTACTATCAGTTTACGGATTATTTTGAAACAAAAATGGGACCAAATTCGGAGTTTGGATGGTCTGCATTAGATCTGTTTGATACAGGGGCAGCTTGAGAAGAAAGGAATCCAAGAAGACATTGGCATGCTCTGAAATCTTTTGGTCACTTTTTCCCCTGAAGATATAAGAACTTTTTTGAGGCACTCCAGTCAGGCCATACATACTGCTTAGGGACTTCAATAAATAGCTGTGCTGCTGCTGGCCTTTGAAGAGTAGACCGACAAAAGAGAGGGAAAGCTGGGAAGCTTTCCCTCAAAATTCACATTGACGATGCAGACAGGAAAGCCCAAGTTTCAAATGATTAGTATGAATAAATTCTGGAAGGGCTGTTACATGTTCTACGTCAGAGTTTAGTGGAAGCTGCTAATATTACGGATTAGGAGATTTAATGTTGGAGTTCGGATTATCTCCTCTCAAATCCAAAGGCACCTGCGTCTTTTGGAGAAGCAGCTGGTGCTGGCACCCAGTCAGAGGCCAGGGCAGCTACCCCATAATCCTGGTGCACCTAAGAGCCAAGCTGGAAGAACCTGCCACAGTAGCCGCCTGGTGAAATAATTCTGGGCTGAAAACATATTCTCTAAGGCAGTTTCTAGCACAGTTTTGTGCCCCGGGTGGCCGAGAAGTGGCTGCACCCTGTGCCGCATCCCACCCCACGGCACACGCACCACCACCGCGATGCTCTGCCTGCCCCAGGCAGGGATTTAACACAGAGAAACTCCCATTTCACATAGGATCTCGCCTGAGCAAGGCTGTAAGGGGTGGAACAAAAAGGGCACCGGAGCGTTAGCCCTTTGCCAGACTGACCTTCCCAATGTGCCTAGGCGCTCGCCCTGGCTTCCCAAGCCCAGCCCTGAGCGAGGCTGGCGGCCACGCGCCACACGAACCGCTGGAGCAAGCGGCGAGCGGACGACATGGCGACTGCCCACAAGGACAACGGGCAGCGGGCGGGGGAGA
>NW_010577788.1:0-12926 GCF_000705375.1 Tinamus guttatus
TTTTTTTTTTTCCTCACCCCATGCCCTGTTAGATTTCAGATTTTTCAGTGTTTATCTTGATCTAAGAGCGTTTGGAGAATAACGTTCCCCGACCGCTAGAGGGAGCGGTGCCTGCCCCGCCTCTGCACGCGCGCAGTCCCGCCGCGCTGCCCCTATCCCTGAGGGAAGGGCGCTGGATGCCGGGATACTGCGCGTCCCGAGCCTCCAGGAATCCCCTCTGCACGCACCGCTGTTATCATCATCATCATATTTGTTGGAGTCTATTTCAGATAAATCCTCGTGACCAAGAAAGCCAAAACAGTGCCTTGGGAGTCCTCCAATTTGCCTTCCAGCACATGTTCTTAAAGCAACTTTTTATTCTGGAAGACTGTTCACATATTGCCTCAGACTTCACAAGAAAGAAATAGTCAACACGTACTCCTGGTGTTTTTTTAACCTGATGCCACACATTTTTTTTTCCACATATTTAGAAACGCTTAGAAATGTAATGCATGTTTATTTACTGTCTGCATGGCAACTTCCACCTATCCCTAACTGGAGTTTTATTCAGCCTTTGGTTAGAGTGATTTTTTCCCCTCTCTTTTTTTCTTCTAAGTCAAGTTAGGTGATACACTTAGAGTTGGAGGCACTTGAGAATTAAACAAGCCAGGCACAAAAAGCTAAAACAAAACATTAACCTCTGTCTTTTGTGATAAGTCTTACTGCAACTGGTCTAGACAAGGCAGAGGAGTGGGAAACAGTCTCTGGTCTATTATGTCCTTCACTGCAACTCTGAAAATATGCAGTTACCACTAGCCAAACATAAATGACCAAATTATCTTAATGCTCATCTGAGAGATGTTGAATATGATTATGACAGAATTTCTGTGCCTTATTATCTCCAGTATTGTTTGCCCCTCCTCTTTAAGGGCTAAGAATATGAGCATATAAACAAAAGCATGTTTAAAGGGAAAGATTTAAAAACTTCTGTTCTCTCGCTGCCAGCTGTGGGAGTACTGCTGGAGGCTGTCAAGGACATGCAGCCTGCTCAGTTTGTGATAAAGGGTGGACTTCAAGCAAATGCTCAGCAAGCAGTTCAGCATTATAATTTCAAAAGCACTCAATGAGAAGCAAGTTCCAAAACCAGAATTGCAACATGACCTCTATAGACAACATGAGGAAAAAAGCTTAAAAGGCAAGAAGGAAAACCTGGAAAGCTTCGTATTCCATAAGTTCCATAAAAATAAAAGGCATATGGTATTTTTTTTAAATCAGTCATTAACAGAATTAAATTTCATAACTACTCGATCCAGTTTCCTAAACTTTCTTTAAGAAATATCATGGAGATGCTCTGTTGGTCCATACCACAGAGAAAAGCAATGGGTAACAGAAAAATAGAACAGAAAATGGGGCCCTTACAGAATAGGTACTGATTACAAGAAAATATTATTTCCTCTTATCTCCCAAAATTACAAAGCATAGTAATAGCATTTTATTTTCTTACTAAAGGGTTTTTAGCTTAAGTCAAAAATGCACATCCATTGACAGCAGCTCACCTTTCCTTTGGAAAAGTACTCTTCCATGATGATGAGGCAGTCAAGAAGCAGGAAGAATATTTCTTTTATCTTCCAGTTTCTTCTTTTTTTCCTCCACTGAGTCCATTTTGACAGATACCACATCAGCACTGTTGGTCAGACTTGTTAGGATCAATTTTGTTATACTAGGAAGATGACCTGTAATAATTCAAAATATTCAGTTTTAAAAGTGTAGTAGGATTGTACCAGCAAACCACCTAAAGAATATTTTATATTTAAAATATATTTATATCTGTAGAATGTCTTTCTGTTGATAGTTTTTGACTTTATGCCAAAGGGAAGTTCTAAATATTACAAAAGTTTTTTTTTTTTTTTTTCAGCTCAACTTACCTGAATTTTTGTCCACACCACTGGTCAACCTTTCCAGAATTATCATTTCGGTTTCAGCTAAGCAAGTCTTGTTTCAAGCAATGACTGTGCTTGTCGCAGACTCAACTAGGAAGTTAGATCCAGGTTGCCAAGTTAAAACACCTTGCTACACGTAAGTGGTTCTGGAAGCAGCTTAAAACAAATACAAGTCAGTGGGGAGGCGGAGTTAGTGTCGGTGTTTGTTCAGAACTTCTGAAATACAGTCTTGTAAAGGAAGAAAAAAAATGAAAAACTGTGTCAGAATAGTTTAGCCCTACTGTATGGATGGTAAGTGGTATCGAACAGACGAAACAGATGCACACCACAGAACTTCTGGGAGAAACAAATATATAGATAGGCATTTTCCCTATCAGTAACTTTTTAATACAGCATTCAAATGCTTTATCCTCCTGCTCTTTATTTGCTCCGCTCCGACGTGGCGAGAAGCCACGCAAGCAACCACCAACATGGCGCCCGGAGCGCGCCTCTGGCGCCACGAGCAGCCAGTCTCGCGAGAGCAGCGCGCGGCGCTCGCGCATGCGCAGCGGCCGGCAGTGGCGCGTCGCCGGGATGGAGTCGGCGCTGGAGGAGCTGATGCCGCGGTTGCTGCCCGTGGGCGACTGTGACCTGCCCGAGGACTTCGACCCCACGGTGCCTCCCCGGACACCGCAGGAGTATCTCCGGCGTGTGCAGTGAGCGCCGCGGGGAGGGACGGGACGGAGCCCGGGCCGGTAGCGGGGGACGACAGAGGGACGGAAAAACTCATCACGCTCCCCGCGAGGCTCCTCGCACCCGGCGCGAGCCTCGAGCCAGGGTCTGCAAACGGAGAGCACCCACCCCTGTGATACATGAAAAATATCTCGAATTTTGCCTTCCCTAAGAACTGCTGGTGTAGACAGTTCCGTTGTTTTCAATCGTGCTTTAGAGGTTGCACAGGTGCCGTACTTCAGAGACATTTGGCATGTATAATACAGGAGTAAAGTGTAACCGTTTGCTTTTGTTTGGTAGGCTCGAAGCAGCTCAATGCCCAGATGTGGTTGTGGCACAAATAGACCCCAAAAAATTGAGGAAGAAACAGACAGTAAGCATTTCAGTAAGTCTGAGAGGTGTTGCACCTAAGAGGCTTTGAGAAAAAATAGCAGAAAAGATGTTAATACTAAGATTTCTATATTAATTGTTTGGAATAGTTGGCCTAAATAAAACAGTAGATAATGTTAATCTAGGATAATAGGATAATTAAAAAGATGCAGGATAATAAAAGCACCTGCAGAATTCAGTGAAACCCGTAGGTTTGAAGAGACAATTGTTGAACTGTTGGATGACATCAATCTTTATAGCTGTTTTAAATTGATATTATCTATACTATTTCATATACAGTAGTGCTTTACTGCCTGGGGAAATTAAATATTGCATTAAGCTTTACTAACACTTTTTCATAAAACTTGTATAAGTTTTGGGAAAAAGATACTCATAGCTTTATATATGTGTGTGTATATTATTATGCTTTTAACACTATATAATATATAGTATATATTCTATATATATATACGCACTATATATAGTGTTAAAAGTAAGTATAATAAAGACAGCTAAGCTTTACTAACATTAGATGAAATTCCAAAACTACTACTTCCCTTTTTGGTAGGATATTTTACTGCATTTTTTTTTAGCTGCTCAAGCAGTCTTTTTCTGTTCTGAAAGTCTTGTTTTTTCTCTTAATTTCCCCACTTCCAAATAGTTCAAGCAACAGTTTGTCTTTCTCTATCAGAAATTGCATGATCTGACATTTTACTATTGGACTGCTCAAAAAAAGTTTCTAAAAAGTACTTTTTTAATGTTCTCTGGCATATATGACTATGTCACTCTTGTGACCATTCTCTGCATTTGGCTCATCTCTTTGTACTACCACTCTTAAATATTTGTAGAAAGATTCTTTTCTAGAAGTATTTCTTACTAAATACTGATAGTAAATATTTGCTGATTCTCTAGCTCTTAAAGACTTTTTTTTTTAATAAGCTTTCTTTACATTATAATTATTGCCAATGTTTCCTTAGATTTCTGGATGTCAGCCTGCTCCTGAAGGATACTCTCCATCTCTCAAATGGCAACAGCAGCAAGTGGCCAATTTCTCAGCTGTTCGTCAGGTACAAAATGGTGCAGGGAGATATTCTCAGCTTGCATTGTCTAGATAGAACAGCTTTGCTTTATGGAGGATATCCTATCCTTCCTATATCCTATCCTTCATAAAGTTATAATATTCTATAATAGGTAACTATTTTAACACTTAAAAATGAGCGTGCAACTTTGTAGCTTTAAACTTTTGATGAAACTCTTTCAAAAGTGTTGATAGATGGGTTAAAATTAATTCAACTATAGCAAAAATATGTAAATTAAATGGCATAGTTGAGGGAGGACAAAAATCTTGATGTTATGCAGTTATATTAAAACTTAGAACTCATCAATAACTGAAAAAGATTCTAAACCACAACAAGATTCATGTAGATGGAATACACTGTTTTTGAGCATCCTGGTGACACTGCAGGGATCCATTATGGAGAGAATTACTGATTTGGTAAAATGTATTTGTAGGGTTGTAACGTGCACAGACTTAAGTCTTTCCTACCACATTTATATCTTGCCTTTAAATGATAGAACTAAAATGGAGAATTGATCAGTCACTCTCTATCCACAGTTCACAGTTAAATTTCACTGTGAAATGAAAAAAAAATGGAGGAGAAAAAAAAAAAGGAAAGATCCAATACAGCTGAGGACACATTCAGTGCATTGGTATGACATTTCAGAGGTACCTAAATTAACTCATATCATAATCTATTGCACTGAAGCTGCTGTAGCAGAACTTAGCAGAACTGCTGTAGCTAGCCCCGGTTCCTACATGGTATCACAAACATATTGTCAGACATAATCTGAGAGTTTAGAAGAAATTTCCATCTATCATTGTACAGATATTCTTTCACACATTAATTAATTTCATCCTCTCCATCTATGACAGTTAACATGGAGCAGTATGAGAATATCCTAAAAAACTACGTAAGAGCAAAAAGAATATCAAGTCACTTGTTCAAACATGATGCTAGAGAAGCATATCCTCTTATTTATAGTATTACGGGCTAATAGTAATTTTAGTGGTCAATTTAGTAGCTATTACTTATAAAGTAACTGGAATGAAAACCTATTACTTATTAAGTAACTGGAATGAAAACAAATAAAACTTTCATTACCAAAGGTTTATACCTCAATACAGGAAACTATCAATAAAGCCCCTTTGTGTCTTATATGGAATCCACTGCAGGTAAAAGAAATACACCAGGAAAGTGGGCTTTCCTTCTTTCTAACAGTTCTGTAGGTATGTGACATAGGCCAGTGTTGGAAACAGTACTGGCCTTACATGTGCTTTTGGACTAACTCAGTTATTTTGCTCTTAAGCTCAGGATACCAAAAGATTTATTAGAGATTATTAGTTCTACTCAAAGCTTTGTAGACTGAAAAATTCCTTCATCTTTAACATTATTTCAAAAAAG
Organism: Tinamus guttatus; assembly: GCF_000705375.1. The sequence goes on from NW_010577788.1 coordinate 5,462, forward strand.
AACAGTATCAGCAAGTTAGATATAGAGGGCATGGCAAAATGTAGTTTTAGAGACTTGCAGCCTTTTTAATATGGGATGTCATCTTAATAGTTATGAAACAAAAGTAAAGCAAATAAGAATGATTTTGGCTAGTCTAAAAATACTGCAAAAACTAAACTATGATTAGGCACTCTTCTAATTCCTCAGAATGTGAACAAGCACAGAAATCACTGGCGGTCGCAACATTTGGACAGCAATGTTACTATGGTAAGTAAACTTATCAAAACTTCTGCATTTTTTCCAGTAGTTAAATTCATTTGATACTATTTCTGAATAGTATCAAAGCTGCTTTTAAGTGTCCTTAAGCCAGCAATATTTCACAATTTTTACTTATTTTTATTTACTTCAGCCAAAATCAGAGGATGAAGAAGGCTGGAAAAAGTTTTGCCTGGGTGAAAGATTATACTCAGAAATAGATACATTATCTGATAATGAAAATCTAGGAATTGATTATATAAAGGTGGGTATAGGTCTTCTGTCTAATTTTCTGCCACCGTTTTTCATGAGTAACTCCTACTATTTGTTACCATTTTGTACTGAATTGAAAGTAGGCTCTCTGGCGAGCACTTAGAGTCTCTTTCTATTCTTGCCTTGAAAGTGGGAGCTGAGTGAAGCTGGGAATAAGTCTATATTTCTTCTGTCAGAAAATTGAACAATTCCTTAATCAGTTACCAGCAAAAGCAGAATTTTGAGTTGCTAACTGAAGAAAAAGCTTTTTGCATAGTCTGCTGTAGAACCTTGTTAAATGGTGGCAATGTTTTTTCCCTGTGTACTTGCTATTCTATAGCATGTCCTTCACTCATTTTTTTAAAGCATGCTATTTCTGCTATGTTTAAGACAAAAATCTTTGATGTCAAACTTGACCTTATCTTGAACTTGGAGGATTTTTAATGAACATCACAACAAATTCCTGAACATCCCATTAAAATATTAGCAAATTCTAAATCAAACCAAAAGTATGTTTCTGATGCTGAGTTTTCCGACCTTTTTTTTTTCTAGATGGGGTTTCCTCCTTTGCTAAGTATTGTAAGCAGAATGAATCAGGTAAGCCAACTTCTTATAGTACAGCATCTTTGCATAAATTATTACTTCTCATGTTCCATCTGTTGCAGAACTGTTTTGTTCTGTTTTAGAGGTTTTTATTATGTTTATTATAACTGCTATTCAGTTTATGCTTACAAGGATTACCCAACCATTATCTCAAATTTAATTACAAATGTCTTTACTGATTAACACTTACTATATTTACTTTTTCTGATTTCTTTATAGAATACTTACCTTAATCTCTTATTTCTTGCCCAATTATGTGTTTTGAAGTATTTAAGATTTCTCTTTTGGTGTTTTAAGAGCAATCTTTCAGTTTGATTGTGAAACTTCTACATATGTAGCAAGAATAGAAGAATCAGATTTATCTTTCTTACTACTGTGTTTTCTAGTAGTTACTTTTATACGTAAGCAAACAATCAATAGGAAGGTAAATCTCTTTCATAATATGCCTGTCTAGTCTAAAGTTCTATTAACACAGAAAATGGCTTTCTTTTATATTAAGTTCTTCCTTGGAACTGCTGCTTTGACACTTAATTTGCCCTTGTATATAACTTCAACTTGTATAAAGCACTATGTAGAAACACAGTGGAGTAGAAATGCCAACATTGTTTAAGAAGCAATTGCAATTTTTGAATATACAAAATCATTTAGATAAAAGGACAACAAGGCAAGTTTTTGCAGGTATTGCATAGTCTGTTTCTCTTCCTCTTTTGAAGGCAACAGTAACCAGTGTCTTGGAGTACCTGATAAACTGGTTTGGAGAGAAAAAATTTACTCCAGAACTGGTAATGCTCGATTTATTCTATTTGCACATGAACACATTAAGCAAGGGGTAAATTCCAAATGTATGTACTGTAATTCAGTCACTTTAAAAACTTGATCAGATACTAGAAATGGTATTCAGAGCATTTTTGGAAGGTTAATTACAAATGCAGCAGATACAGATCTACTAGGTACTGTTAATAGTCCTCCTCTGTTTCTTCCCCTGCTAACTCCATCTGCAAGTTTAGGTGAGCATGGAGAGAGAAAACTATCAGACCAGAGCAGCTTTTGTTCAAAGAAGTTAAAGCTTTCTGGGTGCTACAAGTTTCATATACTGACATTTGCCTCTCAGTTTGGAGATGCATGGTAATCTGCAGGCAGAAACAAGTTCTGATTTTACTTATGTAGCACTGACCAAAGACCTTCACTGTGTTAATGTGGCAACAGATAATAAGAAATTACACATTAATGCGGAGTTTTGCCATAACTCCCCTAAATAGTTATGTATTGTTGGCTATCTACAAAAGACAAGGGGACCAATTGTCTAATTTTGTACCACAAAATTAGAGTAATACAGGATTATTCCTATAAATACTTAACAAAGTTGCACTACATTTTAGTTATGTAAAGGCCTTTCATAATCTGTTCTTTATAGGACAGATTTCTTGGTGACTGTGGAGCATGTGTATGTTTAATCTTAGTTCCTGTAGTTTCCTACAGGAGAGAAGATTCTTCTTTCCTACGAGAAAAGCCAGTGCAAGCATTAGACATTTTAACTAATTAGTAAGTTATGCTAGTAGCAAAAGTTAGGTTTATAAAGCCACAAACATTGGTGAAGTGGAAAGCAAAAAAGCTTTTCTCAGTGCTACAGAACTAATTTAAAGCTTATCTGAAAGAGTGAGCTTCAGAGAGATCTGATTTAATACATGGCCTTCCACAATGTGTGAAGTTAACAACTAATAGCTAAGCAACAATCTTTTGGATATTGTTGTTTTTTTGTTTTGTTTTGTTTTTGTTTTTTTTGTGTGTGTGTGTGCTGACTTTAATATTAGAAGAATTAATTGGTAACTTGGCAAGTATTCCAAACAATAATATCAGGATATTTAAACCTCACAAAAAGCTTATCTAGAGACAGAAGTCAACTAAGCAGTACCTAATTTGGCTGTCGGAACCTTTCAGTACTGACAGTAGTACTTAAATGCAGTTTTGATTTTGAGATCTATAAAGTTCAAGGAAGTACGCATAATTAAAAATCTGTTATTTTTATTTAAATCCACACAGGGTAGATGGCTTTATGCACTGTTGGCATGCCTTGAAAAACCTTTGCTACCTGAAGCACATTCACTTATTCGACAACTGGCAAGACGATGCTCTGAAGTTAGAGTACTAGAGGTAAGCTTTAATTTACCATTGTGCAGAGGACTTGTTTTTCATGTGCTAAATCTGATCAAGAATAAAGGGTGCTACATTATTCTTTTGGACAGAAATAGCATGAACTTTTCTGATTTATTTCTCTTTCAGGAGAACAGGAATGAAGAACAAATATCAGCTTTGAACTTGATGATCTGCTTAGTTAGCAGGTAAAGCAAATTCTACCTAAAGCAATAAAGGATATTCAGAATAAATGCATGATTACCCCTAGATTCTTTTAGAACTCAAAAAAAAAAAAAAAGGGACTCTGGGTTAAGGTACCAAATATACTAAGCTAAAAGGACTTAAAATTAACCTAAGGGTAAGCAAAACTCATCATTTTCTTGAAATGAGAGCTCTGAACTATAGAGACATAAATATGAAAATCCTCTAAAATAAGAGCTTGAAAGTAAATATACTAACAAGAAAAAGTAGAGGGAATATTGCATGAGAGGGTTCTTACCCTACTTTGCTTCTCTCCACTAGGTACTTCGATCAACGCGATTTGGCTGATGAGCCCTCCTAGATTGTTTTGGGAACACCACCTTTGTGGTCTGTAGTGCAACCTGCATTATCAGGGTTAAAGCAAGATGCTGCCCGGTTTAGACCTCATGTACTATACCAGCCCTTCACAATATCCTCATGAGAATGCATGTGGCACAGTTACACAAATAAGCTGATTTTAGGCTGACCTGTAACAAGAGATCTTTAACAGTGTCTCCAAAAACCATCATGATCTGAAAATGGTCAAAGTGTCAGCTGTCATCTCTCAAGCTACCATCTCTGAAGACTACACTCTTCATTGGAGTTTTCTACAAGCTGAGTAGCACTGCCCTCAGGCAAAGACTTTTAGTGGAAGTTTAAAGTGAACCTAAATCACAAATGATTTTTTTTTTAATCTAAGACTCAGCTGTTGAGGGCTTTTTTTAAACAATAAAGTCTCTTTTAAAAGAGTTTTCTTGAACATTTTTTTCATAGTGTTTTACAACTGCCTGACTGTAGGGAACTACTTAAAAGCTGAAGCTGGAAAAATCAATGTTAAGTACTAAGCAGTTCAACTTTAGGTCCTGAGTTACTGAATCATTTAGTAAAATGTAAAAGGAAGTGGTGGTATGACTTTTCAGATAATAATTAATTATTTCTTAATAAAATAATGGAGAAACAAGTAAAAGTTAAAGAGCACTGACTCCAGCTGTGTTAAGAGAAACTTTTATTAAATGGAACAAATGTGTTTTCTTTATGGTGTCTTGACAACCATGTTGCCTCACCTATTTGACTTCATACATTTAACACAACTTTCAGCATCTGTTTTGTGAGTTCTGGGGTTCTCATTATATTCCACAACTAAAAAGCTCAGGGAACAATAAATTGTGTTGGTACAGCACATTTATATTCAGTAATTTCCCAGTAGTAAGCTTCAAATTAAGTCCCTCTTGTTTTTTTTTTTTCTTCTTTATTTTCTTAAAGTGCATGACCAATTGGTTATCAATAAATTGTTGTAGAGTCTTAAAGTTAGTGGCACTGTCTTAACAGTTGGTCAAGTATAAAATGAAGATGAATTGTAATACCTGCTTGACTTTCATTCTAGAGATATAATTCAATCTTGTCATTACTGAATGTCTTTCAGTTGCAGAGGTGTAAAATCTGCTGTCAAAATGTCCATCCATTTTAGATAATAAGGCAAATTACAGAGGAAAGGTACAACATTCCTGTCATCTTTGTACGATTATAAAAGCTGGATCCTCCTGGAGTACCAAAGCAGAGTACATACTTTTCTCTGTGTATGCAGTGAGACAGTATTCTGCTCCAACTTCTGTTCTAGGGGCTTTCCCAAACTGTAAGGTTATCATCTAGAACTATTATGAACTAACAGTAACAGTACCTAAAAAGATCAGAACTTGGTTGCATCTTAAGTTCAAGTATAATAAACCCCTGGTTATCACATTTATAAGCCTTAGTTTGTCAGCTTATAACAACCATCTAGAAAAGGATGGGCTCCTTATGGGCTTCCAACCTCTCTGGAGCTTAGGGAAGTTTCTGCTGTTCTTGCCCACCATGCAACTAGAAAACCTACTTCCAACACAAAAAAAGTTATAACAGAGAGAGGTGCTGTGCTAACATGTTTGTTTCTCTATTTAACCTATATTCGTTGTTCTTAAAGAAGCACCAAAATGAATCGCTACCACAAGACAAGGCACTCTTAAACTTCTGCCTAAGGACTGTAAGCCTCAGCAACACCATCAACTTTCTATCATCATTCATTTCAAATATATAAAGCCTGAACTTATCAACAGAAAAGACTCAAGCAAAATTCATTAAAAGTAGTTTAAACAAGAGCTTCTCATGCTTACCTAGATCAAGATAAGTATTCTTATGCAAATCTTGTAACAAGAAGTATTTAGCAAACCCCAATGTCCTCAGAGTCTTGGTGGTGCCTTTACAGCTCCTTGCAGGCCTAACCATCTTCCTGGGGATACTCATTACAGAAGTGAGTTGTAGCTAGCAATTAAAAACAATTAAGTTAATATTGAAATTATGCATAACAAACTAAAACAAATTTCCTTTGTCCAGTAGCAGTTGACCTTAGCTGAAAAATTCTCCTGAAGCAGAAGGAACAGCTATGAATTTTCAGGAGGCGGGAAATACTTCTTAACTATACGGAAGTTTTCTCTTTTCTACAGCCACCTGGTATCATTCCCATAGCCAAGGAACTGAGGCCCCACTGAACATCGTAAGTGAAAGCTGTGGGTTCATGTGTTGATAGCAATTGCTGCCTTAAACTTGGGAGCCAAAAAGGAAAGGGAACAGTCTGGCAGTCATGTTAGGTGCCACAAAAGACAACAGGTTTTTACTCCAAGTTAGTCGCGGTCAATCTTTTGCTCAGTTCTTAAAACATGCCCCTGGTCTTCCATAAGTACTGTTTGACCAATTCAAATCTTTGGTGCAAGCTTTGAGCTGATGGTTTTTACTGTAATGAACATTAATATCTTGGTACAGAATTAATTTCATACCAAGAGGTGAGAATAGTGTTATTTTGATGGACTTTTATTATATAACATAGCAGTTTTGCTGGAACCAGCTATAACTTACCAAGCTACACAAAATAAAGCAAAATCAAGATATTGAGTTCATATACACAAAAGATTAAGGTAGATACCCTGATTGGAAAATGTTCTACATCTTCTGTATCATCACCTGAAATTTACCTGTGAAGAAAAATAAAAGTAAATTAAAGAATCAAGGTCATTTTTCGAAGATTTTTTTCTTCCAAATTATTTTGTTAAAATAAATAAAAATAGAAAGAATACACAGAACATTCCTGTCTTATGATTTAACAGTGAAAAATCTAGACATTATATAAATTTAAATATAAAATTTAGTTTGTGATTGATCAGTGTCCCACATTAGAACAGTTTTGTCAGCTTAAAATTTGTACAAAGTCTGTGGAAATTTTTTAATCTATCTTAATCAACTTCGGTAGTTACAGTGGATTCCACCTTGTTATTTTTAATCTTCATTTGTGCAAGTAGTCTTTTACTTTCACATATTTATCTTTTTAATACTTCCAAATGTAAACATAACTTTCTAGGTTTGCTTTCCATTTAATAACATGGAGGTTCCCCCTCCTATACAAGAATTGTCTCAGCAGTATTGAGTGTCAAGCCATGTCCTGAGATTCACATAGGGCCCTTTGGACCAAAACCTTCCCATTCATCCCACTTTGATAAATTCATAGAAAGAAATTAAGTGGATGAGGCAAGTTTTCCAGCGAGCTAACAACCGAATACTCTGAGATCTACTTACATGCTGGCATCGTTGAAACTTCTGCTGTTACAATGCTCTTTATTCCCAAATTGGATAGGCCTCCTCTGATTAGTCCACAGGTAAATGCTAGATACTAAACAAAATTACACTTTAAAGAAATCACACTTTAAAGAAAGATAGATACTAGATACTAAACAAAATTACACTTTAAAGAAAGGATCAAGCTTGTTGCAGAATTTTGAGAGTAAGTGGTTAAAACAGTATTTAACGCTTAAACAATATAAAACTTATGGAGTAAATTCACATTTGAGATGCATTAACTGGACTCCAATGATTTGCTCAAAATAGGTGTTACAGTCCTCAAGATAATAGTTGTATGACTAGTAGGAATTATGAAATATGGGGGATATTTGGTCATGTGTCATGACTGGATGTCCCATAT
>NW_010577788.1:17781-30316 GCF_000705375.1 Tinamus guttatus
TGGCTCTTGGCTAAGGGCTCGCGCTCTCTCCGCAGGCCCCCTCAGAGCAGACTGCTCGCCCTCTCAGGCCCTGGTGGAGGTAGAGGGCGCGGGAGCTTATTGCTAAGGTAAGGAGCCGCGGCGCTGCGCTCGGGGTCGGTCACCCGCGTTCCGCTTCTCGGTCGCCTTGCTGCTGCAAGCCACCCAGGGCCCTTGTGCTGTACGGAGGCAACGGGCAGCCTGGGAGGGCAGTGGGGGTTATGTCACAGCCTAATTTGAAGCTTCTTCTCATTCAAAGTTATAGGACACTGTGATAAATTGGTAGTTTGCCCTAAAGTTTTCTGTAATGGGACTGGAAGTTGGGGTGGGGGGAGGGAGAGGAGGCAGTGATCTCAGGGACCTTATTTCTTTGTATTGGTTCAAACTCAGATCTCATGGACATTGAGAAGGTATTGGGTGTTTCCGGTGGAACAGAAAGGTTTGAAGTTGGCAGGAGTTTTAAACAATTTTTACTGTAACCAGAAACTTGTCACTATGTCAAACAAATATAAGTAAAGAGCTAGTGTGTTGTTGTGGTCTCATCTCTGTTCTCCTCCAGTAGAGTAAAAAAGGTAGTTGTATTCTAATTCTTTTTGAGTGAATGTTTGCCTAATTGCAATATTAATTTGTTGGTTAGGACTTAATGCACTTTTTTTTTTTTTAATATCAACATTTGAACCTGATGGGACAGCTTCTTTGACAGCAGCTGCTCATTCAAACAGGGACAAAAGCTCAGGTTTAAATAAGTAGGCATATAAACAGCATGCGTGCCTGCTGTATTGTTATAATAACAGGAAAATGGTGATATTTTCAAGTAACAATCAATGTTGTATCATTGCCACAAAGGCAAAAAGACAGTTTGATTGTGTAGGCTTAAGGTGGACCTGTGCCTTGGGATTAGCCTGAGATGTTCTGAGATCACAAGTGGTTTCTTTGTAGGCGTGGATTCTCGGATAGTGGAGGAGGACCCCCAGCCAAGCAGAGGGATCTTGAAGGTGCAACCAATAGGTGGGTGCAAACAGTGATGGAAAGAACTTGCTCTGTCAGAATAAAAGTTTGTAATTTTAAAGTATTTAGATTCAATTATTGTTAATTACTAATGTCTGTGATAACTGTCTTTAGAGTTCACACGTTCAAGGCTTGCTGGAAATACTTTTGAGTGGCAGCTTTTGACTATGGTTGGGTTTTTTTTCCGTAGTTTATAGCAGTGTATTTTTTTTGTATGCTGCTGTATGCAGTTAGAATATGTATAAAATACTAGAATGAGGTGGAATAAATATTAAACTCGTTTCTGTGGTGTACTTAAGAGATCATGCTGTCTTTTGTATCACTTGAAGCAGGAAATCTCTGGGGAAACAAAGCTGTGCATTTTTGATTTTTAAAAAAAAAAAAAAAAAGCTCTTGTTGGTCTTGCAGATAACTCTGCTTGCACCTGCCAGATCTTTATTGCAAACTGTAGTAGTCAAAAGGATTTTCTGAATACATTTATAGAATCAGTCACCAAATTTTAAAAATCTGATAAAGATCCTTGCATTTTTTTGTTTTATTTGGTGTATAGTCTACAGCATCATATCGTGCCTAGTAGCCAGACTTGTTGTACAACAGGCCTGAGTAGATAAAGTATAGCTGAGACCTCCCTTTCAATAAACTGAATGCACAGAATGTGACAACAGAGTTAGATTTCAAGCTTTTGCATTTCAATGCAGATTCATCAGCTGTGGATCTGGTTATAGTGAAATCTGTTCCCAGAACAATTACATGCTCCTGTGCCCTTCTGGAGGGAAGCGGGGCTGGCTTTCACATGCATCCTGCGAAATTGGCATTGCTGGTAGTTAAGTGCTGTGCCACAAAGCTGAGAACTGAGAGATTGAGAGCTGAAAATAAGCTATATTTAACTTGTTATCTAGCTGTTTGTTGGAACCCTGATTCCTTCAAGTGCTCTGATCCCTCTCTAACTTGTTTTGTAGCCACTCAGGTAATTTAGATAGGTAATATGAAAAACCGTATTGATTTACAAATCTTTATGTATTTAAGGTATTCCAGTTTGCTGTTAAAGGTATAACCATTTTTGAGATTCTGAAAAAGAGGCAAATGTTAAAATCAATGAACAAAATGCAAAGATGTTCTAAGACTTTAAATATGATACCAAGAGAGTGTTCTGCTTTACTTGGTCATGCATTCTCTCACTTGCCACGCTGATTTTTACTAGGAGTAGCTTCTGTGCTTAAAAGAAAAAAAAAACTGTATCGGTCATGCATTTACCTTCAGAGTAACGGGGAGATTTTGTTGGAGATGTTAGTCCTTCTGAGTAGATATGCTGATTAATATTTTTCCTGCATTAGAACAGTTGCTATCTTGTTTTTTTGATGGCCAGTAAAGCTACTTTTACTTTTTCAGGCTGGGTGGAGAACGTCGGACAAGAAGAGAATCACGCCATGAAAGCGACGCAGAGGATGATGATGTTAAAAAGGTAACACATGACAAAGGTGAGTTATGCAGGAAGAGGGACTCTTAACTGGAAGGTTAACAAGGAGCTTGTTTTCCCTTGTAGCCAGCGTTGCCATCCTCTGTTGTTGCTACCTCCAAAGAGCGAACACGTCGAGACCTTATACAGGATCAAAATATGGATGAGAAAGGAAAGCAAAGGTATGCAAAAATGCCTTCTCCGCACTAATGTGGTAATTCTGAGTGCTAGCACAAACAGCTTTGAATTTTAAAAATATAATATAGATTCTCTTCTGTGTCAGATGGTGCTGAAGAGGTACAGTAGTGGTATGAACTTGAATAATGTGTTAACCCTTAACTTATGAGAAGATTCATGTAAATTTTCTGTAAATGATAGTGATTCTGTTTCTCAGGCCATGTGCAGGAATCATATTTGCTCGTGCAACTGATTGTCTCCAAGTTTGACGGAAATACCTATAGCTTCATTAATTAATGAACATTTTGGCCTGTTAGAACAGGAAACAAAAAGTGAATTTGAATCTGGGGGACATGTGCTCCATTGTGCTTTGCATAATAGAAAACTGTATAAAAGTGTCCTGAAGTAGTTGCTTCTTCCTCAGTTGTCTATGCAGTTAGATAAGATGCACTGTTTTTAAAACAACTTTTTTTTTCAGTTACAAGTGATATTTTGTATGGCTTTTAAAAGGAGGGGTGTTTTTTAAAGATTAGTCCTGTTGTCTGTTACTGTTCTCATGCTTACTATAATGTTTATAGCCTGATCTTTATTTTTACCTACTCCTCTTTAGTTTCCTCTTGCTTACACTCGTATCACCACTTTCCCTGTATTTTATTTGTATTAGAGTAACTCTTAAAAGTTCTGGCTGAGGTCTAGTCCTATTCAAAAGAGTGGTTGCTAAATTGCTTTTCTGTATACATCCTCTTAGACCTTATTCACTACAATCTTCAGCTCTCCTGGTGCTTGTTTTATACCTACACTAACTGATTCCGCCACAGATTCCAAATGTGGTCCATACAGGACTTGTATGGCCATTATCCTGTTTAATAGGAAGGAAATAAGTGAAATGCAACAAGTTAGTTATTCAGAAGGAGGGAATTCATTGAATGATTTTACTTATTTAAGAAAGTTTTCTCAAAATACATAACAATTTTACTTAAGAAAGTTTTCTCAAAATACATAACTGGATGAAGGCTTCTTAACCACATGGGTGGATCCCCCCCCCCCACTCCCCTCACTTTCTCTCTGTTCTGTGTTGTGAATGAAAGTAATTCTTGCTTGATCACATTGCTAGGCAGTGACAGACAGTTTTCCACTGTCCTGATGCTTCGTTTCTCCTTAGATCTTTCTGTGAAGAAACAGATTTTCATGTCATTCAGAAAATACCAGGACCTTCTAATGCTATATTCTTATATTCTATTACTTAGCCATTTCTTCAGTACTTTTTGTTTTCAGAATGTTTTAATTTTTCACTCAGTTTCACTTTCTTTACAGACAAAAATCTTGCAGTGTTAACTCTTCTGTGTTACGGTTAAGAGCTGTGAGCTCCTAAGCAAAACATGATATGTCATTGCAAATTATATCCCAGCCTGCTGGCATGGTCAGTACATACTCCCTTGCTAATGGCCTTGAGTGATACTGAGCCTTTAAAAATAAACATCTCTGAGCTGGAAAACTTTCTCTGATTTTTTTTTTATGCAACTAAAAATCTTGGTACTTAAACTGATCCTCCAACTTTTTTGTTTTTATTCAGGAATCGACGTATATTTGGCTTGTTGATGGGCACTCTTCAAAAATTTAAGCAGGAGTCCTCCGTTCCTACTGACAAGGTACTTGTTTTTCTAGTTTAATCAGATTCTAAATTGTAAATAATAAAGCAATATGGCACAAATTGCAGGTAGTGCAACTGTAATAAATTGGTAAGAGTACAAATAGCTTTTTTGGGTTGTTTTATTTTAGTTGAATTGGGGGATAGGAGGAATTCCAAGGATTTTATGACTTTACAAAAGTGTTACCATGATAGAAATGATACAGCAATGTTTATACTGCTGTATTTGTATCTGGATTCTTTTTTTAGTAAAATGTTGGTTGTTGTAGAGACTCTTAACTTACGTAACTTAATAGTAGCTCAAAAATCTTTTAACTTCAAAAAACCTGTAGATTAAAAATGGTATGTGAAAGTTCCTGAGAAGTTTTGCTTTCAGCTGTGCAGTGGAGGCAGTTATAGAGTCTTTACATTTAAACCTTTTGAAGTGAGGTGTTAGCGTAGCTGGCTTGCTGTTGGTATTGATTTCTTTCACAGCAATATTTGGATGTCCTGCCATTTTCTCTTTAACTGGTAGCGCAGAACACGAGGAGGACCAAAGTTCTCAGTTGTCTGCTTGCTTTTAGAGCAGGAAACAGTTGCAGAGGGAGGGCAGTGAACCAGTGGCTCTTATAAAGCGCTCCTATAAACCTTTGTATAAAGCAAATTTGTGGGGTTTCTGTTCATTTTCATATGTCTCTGAGAATTTGTATGGGCAATGGTTTTTTCATACATACAATCTTACTATTAATTAACAGAGAGGTCAGGGGCATTTCATAAGATGCACCTATTTATTTTTGTCCAGAGGCTAAATTGTATATTTGTCTTAGAAAGCTATTGTGTAATTCTATGTGGCTTTCTAAAATATGTAAATGAGGAGCTCTGGATCACAATTCTTTATGCATTGTGAATACTTCTAATATATTCTTTTTATTTTTTTTTTCCTGCAAACGCTAGTAGACTTTCTTTTTTTGGTGGGAGGGGGAAGAAGTGGGGTTGTTTGTTTGTTTTTTGTTTTTGTAAAGCTTCTCTAATCTGTTCGTGTTTTCTCCCCCTTTTTTTTTTCTTAAAGAAAGCTTCTGAAATCTTTTTTTTTTTTTTTTTTTTTTTTTTTTTTTTTTTTTAGTGCGGTAGAACATGTTGAATCTTGAAAGTTCAAATGCAAATTGAATGGTAAACCTGAGGCAGATAGAAATCCATAGGGACATATATTTTTACAGCATGTATGCACATGCACACATACAGATTACACAGATTTGTGCCAGCAAGCAATGGCACTCTTTTCTTACACTAGTTATAATTCAAAAGCTGTCCAAATTTCTTCTGAGGCATGCTTTTAACAGTGTAAGTAGTTTTAACTGGACCAAGCTAGAATATTTTCTTGAACTATGAAAAAAAAAAAACCTTAAATACTACCTTATTTACCTTAGCAAAAGAGGCGACAAGAAATTGAACAAAAGCTTGAAGTACAGGCAGAAGAAGAAAGAAAGCAAGTTGAAAATGAAAGGCGAGAACTGTTTGAAGAAAGGCGCGCTAAGCAGACAGAGCTGCGGTTGTTGGAGCAAAAGGTTGAACTTGCTCAGTTGGTGAGTTGTAGTTTTGTTCTGGTTTTTTTGTTTGTTTGTTTGTTTTATTTTATAAATACAAAGGATTTTACATTTTTCTTTCTCAGCAAGAAGAATGGAATGAGCATAATGCTAAAATAATTAAATATATAAGAACGAAGACAAGACCCCACTTATTCTACATACCTGGCAGAATGTGTCCTGCTACACAAAAACTGATGGAAGAGTCACAGAAAAAGATGAATGGTAAGTGGTCCGTGTAATACATGACTGTTACTTTTTGACTCCCTCTGGTATTTGCTGTACAAATTCAAGCCTTTCTGCTTCGATGCAGTAATTTCATGGTCAGGACAAACTGTATGTTCTTGTATGGGTGTTCATCATAATTTGGCGATATTACTCCTTTGGTGACTTAGTGTTGTTGGGTGCTTGGATTCTTTTACAAGAATCAAGAGAGATATATATGTAATCTCAGAAGTACTTGTTTAAAATTTAGTCCTTTATATTAACTTCAGTACCCAGATGTATGCCAGTGCAGCAACTTCGTTTTGAAAAGACAAATTCTGTGGATTGAAGACCCCGGGAAATACAGGTTTTTATAAGGAGTTGAGAATCTTTTCCTTAAGCATAGCACTAGTACTCTGTGATTATTTTTCTTTGTGGGTTTTTTGGTTTTGTTTTTTATTACCTTAATGTGTGTTCATTTGTCTGTTTCACAGGATGACTATTTTCCTTTCGGAAAACAATATAAAATACTACATGGTGATGGTAGTCTTACTGTTCTTTTTATTAAACTGAGAATTTATTTTCTCATTTTGTGGGGTGGGGAGTAAGAAGCTAGTTCACCTCTCTGAATAGCTTACATTATTAAAGTTATTATTATTATTATTATTATTTTCAATACTAATCTGCTTTTTGCTGATTCCTCGTGTCTGTGATTCACCTTGGGAACCATAACCTTGTTAATGCCTGTTATATATAAAGTAACAGGAACTTGAAATGGCATTTTGGTATACTGTTGATTGGATTGATTCCAACAAAGTCAAACTTTGTTAGATTAGATTTAGTGTTCTCTTGTTCTGACACTCAGCTGAGCTGACCATCCCCTTTGCTTTGAGTAAGGTACACAGCAATCTTCTGCATTATGCATGAATAGCTCACTACTTCAGAACAAATAGGATTGCAATATTTGTAAGTTAAAACAATTTGATAACTATCAGTGCATAGTTAAGGAGAAAATAGACTCTGATTTCTGTAGATTATCTGTCTGAAACTTCTGTTTATGCATTTATTCTCCAGCACTCTTTGAAAGCAGGCGCAATGAGTTTGCAGAGCAGATTAACAAGATGGAGGCGAGGCCCCGAAGACAATCTATGAAGGAGAAAGAACAGCAGGAGGTGCAGACTGAAGAAAAGAAGCAACAACAGAACAAGGAGCAGGAAGAGGGTAAGGTGGCTCAGCAGGTGGAAGAGTTGGAGACAGGTAATCAGAACAATGATGTAGAAATGGAGGAGGCAGGGGAGGAAAAGGGAAAAGTAGGTTCAGGGCATAGTGATGCAGAGAAAGAACAGGAAGAGGATGAACAGAAAAATGAAATGGAGATTAAACTAGAAGAGACTCCTGAGGTGAGGGAGAATGACAAGCAGCAGGATGGTCAGCATGAGGAGGTCACAGCTGCAAAAGAGGAAGGTGAAAGTGTTCAGCCAGTGGATAATGAGCAAGATGCGGTAGAAATGAATGAGGTAGATAGTGTAGAACCCGTAGAAAATGAAAATAGCAAAGAAGTGGAACCGGAAACTGAGTGTGATGCTCAGCCAGGAAATGTGTGTAACATTCCTTCCCCTGAGAAGGAGAAAAGTATCAAACCAGAAATTGAAACTGAACCTGAAGGAAAACAGGAAAAGGCACCAGAAACCAAGCCAGAACATGAGGCTGAGGCCCCATCTCAGCTGGAGTCTGTGCTACCACCACAGTCACCTCCGTTATCTCAGTCCATTCAGGATGGAGAGCCTCGGGTAGACAAAGATGAGAATGCTGTGGTGTCCATAAAGTTGACTGAGGCACAGACTGAGCAGAGCCAGACACTGAGTGTAGAAGTTAAAACTAAGACTAGAAGTAGAAGCAGGGGTAGGGCAAGGAACAAAACCAGTAAGAGTCATAGTCGTAGTAGCAGCAGTAGTAGTACCAGTAGTACCTCAAGCAGCACTACAAGTGGAAGTAGTTCCAGCACTGGCAGCAGTACTAGTCGGAGTAGTTCTAGCAGCAGCAGCACTACAAGTGGAACTACTAGCAGGGACAGTAGCAGCAGTAGCTCTACCAGTAGTGAAAGTAGAAGTCGAAGCAGAGGGAGAGGGCATAACAGAGACAGAAAACGCAGGAGGAGTGCGGATAGGAAGCGGAGGGATGCATCAGGAGCAGATAGAAGTCACAAGTCCTCAAAAGGTGGTAGCAGAGATGCAAAAAGCTCCAAGGATAAAAGTTCACGATCTGATAGGAAGCGGTCTATATCGGAAAGTAGTCGGTCAGGCAAGAGAACGTCACGGAGTGAAAGAGACCGTAAATCAGACAGGAAAGACAAAAGGCGTTAACAGAAGAGACCAAGCTTCCCTAGCCTAATCTTTGCAGCAGAAGATGATTTGAGTGAAAGGATTCCTTTTGAGGAGAAGGCTGCCTTAAGAATTGCATGCTGTAAAAAATCTTTTGAAAAAATGCAGACTGTTTACCAGGCATTCTTGTACTTTTTACATAATTTTGTAAAAGGTGACCTATCAAAATTATGTGAAGTTCCTGAAAATGTAAAAATAAAAGGTTAACACTCCTTTGCATCTTTTTTTTAATATCCTGTACTCGTTAAGATCCTCTGTATATTTTAATAGATAAATCTTTAAGTTGGTGTGATCACTTCTACTTCTGTATCATACACTTCTTTTGTAGAAATAAATGTGCATTTTAAATAAATTGAAATGTCCTGTTGACACTTAAATTCTCCTTTTAGATAAACATATGCAGGGAGTCAATGTTGCAATAATCTTACTTTTCCCCTCTATTCTTTGCAAGAATGGGAATCTCGAGTCCCATTAAAGGGAGTAATCTCTCACTAGTGCTGGATAAGAAGGGAAAGTAATCAGCTGGATTATATACTTTTTTGTTTTCTTCTGTAATCACACACTCTTACACAGTTCTATCTTCTAGTATTATGAACTTTTTTTTTTCCTCTAAGTCAATAATTGCAAATGTTAACACTGACCAGGATGAGCTGCCTAAGTCAGAGTCTGGAATACCACTCTTATCTGCCTTCTGCAGGTACTTGGGTAATGTTTGCATCTGTGTTCTGGAGACTTTTAATCTGTTTAATGATGCTCCTTGCTTTGATGGCCAATGGAGGAAAGACTTCAGCTCACTTCTCAACCAGGATTGTTTTTATTTTAGTTGCAAACTAACCTTTGTACGCTTCATACCACTAGGAATAACTACATTGCAGTGTTGGAGTTACCTGGGACTACCTAATGCCAATGTTATGTGCGCGCAAGAATGCTTTCTGAATGTATTTAGTACAACTTAAAGTGGTATGGTGTATCTATGAAGGTGAATACTGTTTTTATATAATTTTGTATGAAAAACAACATCTGTTGCTCTGTTCTGTACATGTGCAAATAAATGTGGCTTTGTAGACTATTTTCTGGATGCCTGATTTTTTTCTGTAATAGAGGTATATCATCCTAGTCTTCATAGCTTTATTTATCCTAATGGCAGGTGACTGCATCTTAGAAGGTGTGTATTCAAAGCTGTTCTTAGTTGGTAGTTTTTAATGAAAGCCTAGTAAGTAAATATGAAACAATGCTATAATTCGGTGGTACTTTGCATGAACAAAATTCAGATGCCGAATTGCATACTAGAAAGATTTCAGAAGGGGAATGATCTGTAATATTTGTAATCTTATTTTTATCATGCACATTTCTATATATGTCCCATTTTTGTGTAACAGCATACTTTGTCATAATTTCAATTAAATTTAGTTGGGGGATTAGTCTTGAGTTTTGATCTTAATTCATCATGTGAGTAGGGCCACTTCTGTGCTGTGGAGTATTGAAATTTACAGCTTGAAGAAACTTGTCTGTACAGGGAAGAAGTATAATGTTACTTCAACACAGACGGTGTGGGAAGGCTTCATGTATTTCCTCTTTTCTTAACGAGTCTTTTTTTTTTTTTTTTTTTATTCTTTCTTTCAGATTCTTCAGCCTATTTAACTTTAGTATCCTGTCTCCCACTGCTTCTCTACAGCTGAGAATCATCCTTAAAATCTTGTCCCTATTCTCCAACTGCATTTCCTTTCCCCTTGGGGTGTCAGGGAGGAGGTAGATTAATGTTCTTGATTAAGAACATTTGAAGAACAAAGCAAAAAAAAAATCTTATTCAAGGTGTTCAACTAAGGGATTTACTACAGGCCACAAATACTCATACAGAGTAGTTAAGCAAATGTTACTCATCTGCATGTTTCAATTAATTTCATAGTTCAAATCACCTTTAGAAAACAAATACTCATACGGAATAGTTAAGGAAATGTTACTCATCTGCGTGTTTCAATTTCATAGTTCAAATCACCTTTAGAAGCCAATTTAACACTGAGTATTTTAAAAGTTGAGTTTGAGTAATTCAATGTTGTGTAATACTATTTTTGTGATATTGTATAGGTATTAATAAATAATACCGTGCCCATTGTAAGAAGCTAGAGAAGTGCATTGCTAGTGGGAAGCATCAGTACATTGTTTCCAATGAATATACTTATAGGTATAGTAATGAGGTGAGTATTGGGTAACTGGACTAAGGAGTGGATTGATTATATTTAATTTCTTGTTTCAGGTTATGTTACAGGCAGCGATATGTTTTTGACAAGGTGAAAATACAGGAGTTTATTTTGTTGCAGAGTTACAAAACAGGTGATGTATCTAATAGCTTAATGTCTAAGTTATAAGAAGCTTAGAATAACAGGAGCTTTACTGTGCTGTTTATAGTCAGCTTTGCTAAATTTGAGGAAACTCAGTTTAACCTAAATATGTAGTAAGTGCATAAGAGTGAGGTTTTCTAAAAGTTAGATATTGCAAACTGGCCAAGTAGTATGCAGTTCATTATAAAGCAGTGATCTTTTCAGCAATGTAGTGTACGTTTACTTTCAAAGTCCCATTCTGTCCCACCCTGAAACAACTTCAGAGCCGTGAGTAGGCTTCATATACAATATATTTATATTGCTGAGGCAATAGATGGAATTTCTTTCCTCTGTCCTCAGTCACATATTTCAAATAGTTGACAATTTAGAGACTGAATTAATGAAATGGTTTGAGGGTTCTGAGAATTATGGGCACATAGACTTAGGGGCAGTGAAGTGAGGAAAATGTTTACTTCTGTTCCCTATAGTGATTATTAGCAATAAAAGGAAAAGACTTTGTTCTCTTTGACTAAAGTAATGTAGAAAAATGATCAAAAAAGTGGGGAAAATTCTTACTGAAATTAATATGCTTTCAGTGAGTAGGCAGTGTACCATGTATGGCCCAGGCATGCTTTGTGGAGTGCTTTCATCAGATGGTCTCTTGTAGCTTTAAATACAAATTTAGGAGACTTGCTTACTGTTCTTTTATATTGTGAATTGATTCTATGCCATTTTGTTCGTTTTCTTCAGTCCTGATACAGAAAGAAACTGGAAGATATCAACAAAGTGTTTTTTCCCTGATATTCAACTCAAGAGTCCTTGTCAAAGTAGATTTTACACAGACTGTTCATAGATTATAAGCTGCTGTGTGACTTTGCATAAAAGATGCACCTTTTCAAATTCCTGCTTCCTTGCTTTAATAGACATCCTTGTGCTTTAAACCAGCCTCCTTGTGAGTATTCAAAGGAAACATGAAAGTAATTTTTAAAAGGAACTTAGGCATTAGTGAACTAAAAAGCGTCAGCAAAACTAACTTCCAAAACCAGAGACTTTGCAAATAGATTTCTAAAGCGTATTTTTTATGGGAGAAGCTACCGTCTTGTGGTTAGGCCCTAGCTATAACTTAGAGTCAAATTCAGCTGCTGATTTTACATCTGTTGTCTGCAGCAGGGCAAATGTGTTCATTCTGGTAACATGCAGATCTGTAAAATCAGTTTCCCTACTGGCAAAATTATTTATGGGAGTGCAAGTATTTGATGCGAGCAAATGCTGTGACAGCGGCAATGTGGGTAATTACAAGTTAGAAACTTGTGTTTCAGAGGATATAATTTGGCTTTTTTTCAGATTTTTCTCAACAGTTTTATTAAAAATATGTATATATTTGATTTACCACAAGCTTTGAGTCCATTTTTAATATGTGACAGCATTCTGTTATACAGTAAAATGCAATGCATTCAGAGCTAGGAAGTATATAGATTCAAAGTAAGTTGCAAACTCTATAGTTTCCTAGAAATGCACTGTTACTTGCCATGTTTGTAACTCCGTTTTAATGAGAAAGCAATTTTGCTTTTTCTTACAATTTGTTACCCTGGCAGAAAGAGTTAGTTTATATCTGTATGATGATTTACTGTTATCTCTTTAGGTTTATTTAACTGGAAGAACAGTGAATAAATGTTTCTTTTCTCTTATATATATGTATATATAAATATATATATATAAAATATGTATTCTTTTGTCTTATATATAATATATAACATTTTATA
>NW_010577788.1:30326-42648 GCF_000705375.1 Tinamus guttatus
TTACTGCAATATTCTGCACAGTTAACCTTAGATTCTGAATGGAGTCTTTTGGTGTTTTCATAAAAATATAACCAAAACTTTAGATAGTTACACAGTAACCATTGTTAATATAAAATAGGTGTTGACTTTCATCTCCTTAGAAAAGTTTGTACAAAGTTGAGTTGCTTCGGGGTCCTTATTGTTAATGTAGATGCTGAATATTCTAGGAAATGTCATGTCCTGTGTGGAATCAGGACCATTTCTTAAAAGGTTAAATCATACCATTCCCTTTACTTTGAATTTTAATATGTCATGTGTTCTCTGTCTTTCTAGCTCAGTAGTTAAAGCTACTAAAATTTTATTCCCAATAAAAAGTTAATAGTTTCATCCTAATGACAACTGCTGGAAATAGAGCTTGCTTTTTCATTAGTATTGTCTGTCTTTGCATGTACAATAGTGTTCACATTTGTTAATTAAGTTCTGCAGTTAATTAAGTTCTGCAGAAGTATGTCTAATTTTACCTGCCAAATAGAAATAAAGCAAAGTCTCTGTCTGCTATAAAGTTTTCAACTTTGTCCTTTGAAAGCCAGCTATGATAAACTCCATTAATCTTTATCTTTGACTTCAGTTCAAAGGTGATTGGAAGTTGTGTTTGATAATGCCTGCAAGCGTGGGACTTGCAGAAGAAAAGAATATTTGATCTGAATGTGATCTATTGTTGAAGTTGTACCAGAGGAACAAATAACACTGACAGTGTTCTGATCTCTGTTCAGTCAGACAAATCACTCCTGAGACTGTAAGCTACGCAATGAACAGTGCCCAGAATAACTTGCAAATTGCAGGCATAAGTGGAGTTGTTAGGATGAGTTGCAGCATTCTTAGTATCTTCATAAAAACACTGGAATTGGTTTGCATTTGAATACAAAGGCACCTCTGTATGAAATGAAAGTCAGAACCACTCTTAGAGATAATTTGACAAATATTTTTGTTAATATACGATGCAGATATTAAGGTATTTCCTAGTTTGTCCCCCTGTGTAAACTTGCTGAACTGCTGAATTTTAGGTGTCAAATACCTGTCTTTTCCCATTTTTAGGTGAATCATTTCCATGTTACCAAGGTCAAAAATCGACATTAGTTTTTCCACACTAATGATTGGTTTCTGTCCCATGGTTGCTGTGTGACATTATGAAATGCTCTGACCAGATTTTAATCTTGGCAGGATTTTTTTTCTGCCTAACATATATAGAGTCCCCTCAGTATAAATTCTTTATATATTTAATCTTAACAGTTTTTTCTTTTTTTCTAATCTGCAGAGACTCATGAAAAAGAAGAAAAAAATGCCTGTTTGAGTTTTCTTCTCATCAGGTTTCCTTAATTTGCCACATTTTAGCTGCCTGTCATTCCCCTTCTCCTGTCTCACTTCCTACAGATAAGTCTAAAGGACCCAGGAAAGAGACGCAGACACTGACACTCAGAAGCAGCAGAAGATCTGAGGAAAATGTTTGCTGTGGAGGGGGCAAATCAAGCGAGGAAGGAGAGCAAGGGGAAGAGCAGATCTCTGCTGTGTTTTCTGTGTGTGTGGATGACAGCTTCGGGTCTGATTACCTGAGAGGAGAGGCAATTGCTAAATTGGGTCACAGGAGAGGCCAGTCTGGCTATGGGGTCATGTGGCAAAGGCGGGAGCCAAAGCATTGGCAGGAGGGCACCTCACCTACTGCGACTCTCTAAGGCTGAACAGCGGTGTGTGGCTTGCTGGGTTTGGAGTAGGAGACGCCTAAGCCATGGGAAGGGGAGGTCAGAGCAATTACATGTGACTCAGGCTGAGGCCTGCGGGAAGGGCAGGACCACGAGGAGGCTGTGACTGTGGTGCCGCCCACCTGGGACGCAATGCGCTTTCCTGGGACACTATCAGGGAAGGAGAGCAGAGGTTATTCCTGTGGAGGAATATTCGTGTGGGAGAGCTTAAAAGGGAAGATGAAGCCCCTTTGGTAGCTGAGCAGATGTATTCAGGTGTTCAAGAAGTAGAGGACAGTGATGTGAAGCAGAACGGAGTGGGAACTCTCGCTCTGGAAAAGGTGGGAAGGGTGGCTGTTACAACCTCGAGGGTGAGAGAACTCCACAAGAACTATGTGGAGGCATTTCTGTTTTGAGATCCCAGTGATCACCCTCACTCTAAAACATATCAGTATACACAAAATATAGCCTATTAAGGAAAAAAAAAGCTAGAAAAAATGTCAGTAGTTGTATTAGGAATCACGCAAATCAACATATGCATGTTCATTTTAAAAAACAATAAAAATCAGGTTAAAATCATTAATAATCCAGAAAAAAAAGAAACAAATAAAACACCTGACATGTTGAATTTCTCCCAACAAAGTTTTTCACAAGCTGTGTGCAAAAAAAATGATGGAGCCTAACTTTTGATGCAACAAGAACTGGTGTCTTTGTATTCAAAACACTAGTCTAGCTTTCAGTACTCGGTTAATTTTTAAACGTATGTGTATAATCAGGACACCTGACTTTGCAGATCGTTAGCAGAGCTGGCATAGTGAGCTTGTGTTTAAGCAGATGAGAGAAGCACAATGGGGTTATAAATTTACATGCAATAGTTTGTTAAACTAAGAAAATAATGTAGAATGTTCTTGTTGACTGAACTTTTGCACTTTCAGTAGATTGTAGTTTTATTCTAAAATGTCAAGGATCTTGGATCAGAGAAGTCTGCTGTTAGTAATTTCATTTTTGACAAATCTGCAGAGTACAAAGAGTACAAAGGTACTTTCAGAATGGAAGAGGTGCGGTGATCGGGAATGTGAGAGTAAGTAAAAAACATGTTTTTTGTTTTTTTCTTTTTCTAAAAGAGATTACAGTATACATATAGCTGTTACAAACAGTGATGTTGAAATTAGTGATGAAACATTGAAAGACAGTAAGTATTCATAGAAAATATATTTTGTTGTCAATATGCTAAGTTTCTGAATGATAGACTTAAATTTTTCTAATAAAAAAAGAAGATCTTGTTTGCCAGATTGTGTTGGATAAGTATATAACAGATCAAAGTTCAGTAAAAAATATTTTTGAATAAATAGTTTTCCTAGGGTTTCCTCAAAATGGATGGCATAAAGCAGCTTTAAGATATTTTTAGCTCATTTGTTACAGATATGAAAATCCTCTAGAAAGAAAAATGAAAGCCTGTCAACCGAGAAAGAAGGCATATATCTTGTGTTTAGATAACGTTCATAGTATTTTTTCTACGGTAAGAAAATGACCTATTTTGGTTTTCTTTAAACTTTCTTAGTAAAGGCACTGTTGATATATCCTCTTTGCTTATTTTTCTGCCATAGTATGAGGTAAGAGCAGTAACTAGTTATGGAGTTCCCGGGAAGTAAACAGCTCTGTAGGAGGCAGCCAGGCCCCTGAATCACAAACGGCCAGGGATAAATAGTAATTTATCCTTTTGATTCCTGTTGTGAGCCTTGCCATAATCATACATAGCTTGAGCATTTTTTAAAATTGTCTCCTTTAGGTTTACACTCAAACTGTTACACTTTCAAAGAGGACAGCTTGTTCTCTTTGCAGAAGGAAGTTGCTTCCAAAAGAAACCTTAGACTTTCTCTACTAATGGATCTTTACTTTTCTGTGGAGGAGGATTGACCTCACTAGGTTCTGGGTGCTCAGAGATGTGTCTTTCAGCAAGCTGGTGGAATAGGCCCCAACTGTGGCACATGGGTGGTTTTTTTTTTTTTTTTTTTTTTTTTTGTAAGGGAGTCAGAGACTCCCTTAGTGTAGAGAAAGAGAATTGAAAGCCATTGAGATTGAATTGGAAACTTTGTTTTGACAATGCAAAAGTGTTTAAACTTATTTTCTTTATAATACTGATGTATTCAAAATAGAGGACAAGATGCCTGAAATTACTACTAGATTTAACTTACAAAATATAAAATTATAAATATTCCTGGGAAATATTTGTTAGATGTTTAGATCTGCCTTTAATAGTTGAACTCGCTAATTCTTCATAGAAATTTCTGCATTGAAAGTTTGCCTGAGGAACAACCGAAAAACAGTGCACATATAGGAGTTTTCCCCCTTGTGGTAAATTTTATTTATTATTTACTACTCTCCTCAGTAGTAAACAGAGTAGAAAGCAGGACAAGATTTCTTCTCTGCATTCTGTATTTTTAGTGCTTTTCCACTTGCCTGTTAAATGGATGGGATCATAATTAAATACATGTCAATATATTAATAAACATTTCAGTGTAGTTTTATAATCAGTTTTTCAATATCCTATCTGAATTAAGGTTAAGTTGGCTGCTATACTTATTTGTTTCTTTCTATGTATTATTCTAGCGGCAATGAGCAGAGTTCAAGCCACTGCAGACTACTTAGGGCCTGACTGCCGGTATCTTAGCTTCAAAGAAGGGGAAGAGATAATTGTATACTCCAAACTTTCAAGGAAAAGTGAAAACCTGTGGACAGGAAGTGTAAGTACTCTAATATGAAGGACTTTCCCTATACATAATTTAGATTAGTCTGCTAGTAGTAGTTTACTTGCTTGTAAGGATCTTCCAGCTCTTTTATAACGTTAAGTAGTCATGGCTCAGCATCATGACAACAAGAGAGGTTGTGGAGTCTCCTTCTCTGGAGATCTTCAAAAGCTGCTTGGACACAGTCCTGTGCCATGTCGTCTAGGTGACCCTGCGTGTGCAGGGAGGTTGGACTAGATGATCTCTAGAGGTCCCTTCCAACCTTAACGATTCTGTGATTCTATGACTATCTTTTATAGAAAGAAAAATATCAAAGATGGCCAAAGATCAAAAGTGGAGAGACAAAGTCAAGATCAGAAAGCAGGCTTTGTCATTTTCAAATGTGACTGTTTTGCTATATGATTGTGTCCGATTCCCTTAAATTCACGTCTGTTGGGTCAGGTATCTACTTGTGTGTCAGCAGGTAAGAACTGTTGCAGTTGCGTAACCAGATTGCTCAGTACTGGGGACCTGCTGTCACAGTTCAGGACTCAAGTGAAGTTCCTACAAACTTAATAGGCAAATTTAGTGAGCTGGAACAACTGACATCCAATCTAGTCTAGAGTAACAATTGACATCCTGTCCAGTCTAGTCTGACATCCTATCTAGTTTAGAGTAACTAAGTTACTAAGTGACTGGATTGTTCATGTAGTTAAGTTACAACTAGGAAGAAATAGGTGCCTTGATCCAAACCCAAATACTGATAAAACTGTCTAAGTGCTCCAAAACCAGTGCATAGTGGTTAACTTTTTTTTTTTTTTTTTTGGTAACTTCTCTGTCACATTTGGTGTGTAACAGTGAAATGCTTTCTCTTTTAACTTTTTCGTTTTACTTTTTTTTTTTTCTCCATCTGAGTCTATCTCAGCAGGTAGTTCACCCTGCCTAGCTGTCCATGGTGTTTTCCTTCGTTAGGACTATATGCAATGCTCTGATTTCAATCTATTTGCTCATTTCTAGGTCAGACTGACCCTTTCTTGTATTTGCATAATTCTTTTGGACATTATCATTTATTTATTTTCTGTAATGCCACCATTGCTGTTTCCTCTTCAGTTGCTGCCAACCTCATACCTGGATTTCATATGCTACTCTTCTTGCAGCTTACTGGGATCCTTTTGTTATTAAAGAAGATTTTTTCTCACACTTGAGTCAGTAGGAACTCTGTAGATGACTTTAGTAAGAGCTGGTGAGACCACCTGTGCACAAAACACTGTCTTCACTTGAAGCAGTATTAAGGCTACTGGTTTGCATCTGCACAAACACAATTTTCTGAAAAAAATAGTAGAGAAAATAGCAGCATGGATTAATATACTTCTAATTGCTTTTTGAAGTGACAAAAAGGACACTCTTGTGAAGGAAGAATAAACCACTTTGGCCCAACAAAAAGTGATTGTGGCAGTTGTGTAAACATATTGTTTGTTTGTTCCTGTATTCCTAGGATGCATGCAAGCACCTAATATACTTATTAGTAGATTTTACATGTTCTCATTCCTTTTATATTTTTGCAGAAAGGAAAGGACTTTGGATATTTTCCAAAAGATGCTGTGAAGGTTGAGGAAGTTTTTATTTCAGAGGAAGTTGAAGTGCCTACTAAGGTAAACCAGTATCACTGGATTTTCTTACATGGATTAAAAATCCAATATCCAGTTAGAAATTCTACAATCACTGCATTTTTTATTCCAGACAATTCAAATATTCCTTTTGTTGTTGTTGTTATTGTTCTTTATGTTTATTGTCCTCTCTTAAAATCTGTTGACCTAAGCTATTTTTTAACTAATAAACCATATATAACCTTAGGAATATCATAACTACCTAAATTCCTTTGTATAAAGTTAAATACAGAAAACAACTACACAGAGGAAGAATAAAGTATAAAGACATACATGTTGTATTACACAGTGCTGTATAAAACTGCAAAATAAAACTTTTAAAAAGTTAATATTGTTCCTTTAGGAAACTGATTTCCTCTGTCTTGATGGAGACGAGTACATTTTTGAGAACAAAGACAGTGTGTTACATGATCACGACAAAGAAACTGAATATTCATCACCTGATGCAGAAAATGAACTCCTAAAATATACAAAAAACTCCATGCAGGAGGAAGAAAGAGTTGAATTAGTTTCTGAAAATGATTCCAAGGAATCTCACAGTCAGGAAGAGTCTGCAAGCAAAAAGTTGCCCAGCAAAAATGAGAATGGAAAAGATGCTGAACAGCCACAAACTCAAACCAGTCTCCCGTTAAAGACCATTCGGACCCCATCTAGTTGGATGGTTTCTGGCATTGCAGGATGGTTCACCACACAACGTAAGAAAAATGAGGAGACCACACAGGCTGTTACTGCATCTTTAGAAGAAAATGCTTACATTGGCAGAAAAATAGTAACTGCTGAAAATGATATGGAAGAGCTAAGTGATAAGGAGGAGCAAGAGCCTACAGCTTCAGGTTGGTTTCAGGGTGGACTGACAGACTTCCTCTATTTTGGTAAAGAGGATGTGGATGTTGGTTCAGCATCAGAAAAAAACAGTCCACAAATCCATGATGTTTCTCATGGGGCCAGACATTCTGATAATGAACATGAAACAGCAGTTACAAAAGCACTGACAGAAGAAGAGCAGAAGAGTGAAAGCTATGAATCCAAATCAAACTGGTTTAATTTGGGTTTAAGTGATGTTCTAAATTTTGGGCAAGCTGAGAAAGATGCAGTTATGGAAGACCAGCAACACAGAGAAATAGAGGATGAAGCAAATAAAAATGAAGAAATATGGACTTTAAAACAGGAAGAATCATACATGGACAAAGAACCACAGGGATCAGTTGAAGTGGTGGTAGATGAAGACAACAAAGAAAATTTTGCACCAGAAGCAACAGATTCAAACAGTAACATGTCAAATCCTTGGACACTAGCAGCGAGTCTACATACTCTTAATGATACCACAAGCACCTCAGATACCACAGAATCACCTCCCAACATCCCAACAGGTGACAGCGAGAAGCTACTTGAACCTTGCAGCTCAGAACAAGCCTCAGTATCAGAAAGCCAACCTGGGACTTTTCTCTTGAAAAACATAGAAGCTGAAGAGAGAAGTTGGGAGTTAGAAAGCAAACATGACCAATCAGGTTGGTATAAAAACATCTATAATAGCTTTCTAAGTTTTAGTACAAACACAAGTGATAATCAACAGGGACATGAATCAATTGCATCGGATCGATTTTTTTCTTCTTCTATCCCATCTCAGAACTTTGATCCCACAGACACAAAAAATGCAAAAAGCAAGCCTGATTTACCAGAACAGAGGCATTTCCTCCCTGAGTCATTTTGCAGGCATCATGAATTTTCAGAGTTCAACAATGAAAGCAGAAAGTGCTGAGTATTTTAGTGAAGAAAAACCCTCAGATGGAAAATGATGATGACATATTACAGGGAAATAAAAATACAGCAATCAAAGGACAAGCAAATTAGAAAGGTAGTGATGAGCTGCCAGAAAAGAGAGATGGATGCAGCCCAAGACAGAAATCTTTTCCCCACTAGCTCTGCCAAGTAATGAATGCAGTAATAAAAAAGGCAGCACATATTACCAAATTAATCAAAGATAATGATGCTTCACACATTTTGTGTTGAAACGCTAGGAAGCCTGAAATATCTCAAAGATAGTAAGTACATGTTTAATTATTCTAGTGCTGAAGGTCATGTTTCCAGGACTAGTGAAAGTCTGCCAAATTTCAATATAAAAGGTTACTTTTATGTCCTTGTCTCCAAAGATTCTGTACGTTTATCATCAGAATTAAAAAATAAATAATAAAAATTAAAAGGGTAAGTTGGATATCTCCAAAGAGAATAAACCTGCACTTCAGCTGGCAATGCAAAAGCAACAAACAGGACAATGGAGGGGTGGGGAAAAAAAGGCAGAAAGATTAGTTTAAGACATTAGTTAAGATATCACTCAATGCTACTGTTGATACATGAATATGCAACACCGTAATAAAGGTGAAGCAGAAAGAACACTGAAAGATTCATGTTCCCAACATACACTCCTGGTTTCAGAGACCTGGTCTAGAAATGGTCTTAATTCAGATCTCGGAAATATAAAAATCATATGCAGTACAGTAAAAGAAAAGATTATGCTGTAGCATCAGATTGAGGCATACCTGTGTCCATCAAGTCAAGCTCTTATGATAGTGCAACAAGATACACAAATGCAGATAATGAATCTGAGTATCAGAAGATGCTCAGAAGCATTGAGCTATGTCAATAGACAAGTTCTCAGGTGAACCTGAATTCAAAAAAAAATTATATGGAAAACTTAGCGGAAGCAGCCACCTAACACTCTTAGTAAACTTGATCTTTTTTTTTTTCCCCAGAAGTCCTCTGAAAGAGAAGGCAATTTTGAAAGAAAACAACCAGCATTACAGTTAGTCTCTTCTAAGACTACAAAACTGGAAAGCCAGAATGTTTTCAGAAAAGTTGATGAGTTAAATTCCAGTAATTCTGTGTCATACAGAAAGCTGACTGATAGAAAGTGTTGAAAAGGAAAATCCAGTTCTAAATGAAAGCATGGATAACACTGAAAAAAAGCTAACAAACAAAAACTTGCTGATAAAATGAGAAAAGATTCAAGAAAAATGCTGAAAAGCAAACAGAAACAAAGACCAAAAATATAAACGATAAAAGTGATCATCTAAGAGAAAGGACTGCAGGTAGTATTTTTACCAGAAGTCCTTTGGAAGTGTATTTAGTAAAATAAGTAATGAAGAATGTAGAAAAAAAAAGTCTGGACACACAGACTTTATCCAAGATTCAAATGAATGTAAGGCTGGCAAAGTAGGTAGGCTGGCAAGTAAGTAGGACATATGAAAATGTGGTAGAATTAAATCATATACATAGAAATGAGGTTAAAGGAAAAGAAACTGAACAAGAAAAAATACTACTAAAGTTGCAGAAGATGAACAAAATGAGAAAAAAAAATAAGAATCATGAAAAATAAATATGAGAAAGTATGAAGGGCTACTTGGCATTTCTTAAATCATAAATCTGTAGCACATTTGTATTGTAATGCATCACTTCAGTGTTTGGCTTTGAATGGAGGGGGGAAAAAAATCAAAATGTGAACAGAGGTGGTTATCACGTAAAAAAAAAAAAAAGGGAAAACATGGAATTCTCTGAAAATAAACATGTTTTCACTTCACAATTATTTGCAGGAATAGGCAGTAGAAGAAAACTACTAGAAGAAACACCAAAGGAGGAACATGAAATAAATACAGATATAGACAGTGAACACAACATTGACAAACACTCCAAAGCAATAGTGATTCCATCAGTAAATACTGAGGAAGAAATCTACAGTTCAGTGGTTGATTTGCCAGTTGATGTCAAAAAACCTTTCTCAGATGTCTCTTCACAAATTCAGAACTACTTTCCAAGTAATGGTAAGTGTAAAGTTTCTTAATTTGAAATCTCAAAATATATATATAATTTAAATATAAATATACTTATATAAATGACACACATATATAATACATACTATAATACTTAAAAAAACTTATACACTAATACAATACTTATGTAATATAAATATAAATAGTGTGAAACTTTTATGTGTAATGCAAAACCTTTATTTTTCTTGTGAACAAACAGAAGGCGGTTGGATATATCAGATACTTCTGTGCTTGAATGATTTTGAGATTGGGGAATTCGTAAAGTCTGTATTTTCTGCAATGGCAAATATTATCAAAAAGGTAAGATTGCTTTAAGTGCCTTTTATTTTCCTGATACTAGTGCAAAATTGACCCAGTTTTTTGGTCACTTCCTGCAACAAAATCCTTTTAAAAAAAAAATTAAATAGAGCCTTTGTATTCCCCTTGCTTCCTCTGGTGTGTGAAGCCAAATGGGGTGGAGCTGGAGCATGAAAATGTCAGGTTAGCTGCTGTTCATCTGTCTGTCATTTGTACTGCACAATCTAAGGTGATTAATTTTGCATGTTTACATGCGAAAGAAAGAATTTCAGTGGTCAAAATAGCAACATATTTTTTAAAAAAGGAAACTCGTGGCTCCCTCTAGTTGCCATGTAATTAATTATTAAATTTCCTTGGACTTAGAAATTTTGTATAGGGATGCATAATGTGATTAGAATAATTTTATTTTTTAAAAAACATAATTTCAAAGTTTTGGATCCCAAAGCTACAATAGTTCATGACTAATAAAAAAAGCTTCTTAGCAAATACGTAAAATATAAAAAGTGATGTAAGACTGCTGAGGGGATATCTTAAATATCGAAACATAGAATTGCTATTGTAAGGTTAAGATTTTTTTAAGATAGTAAAGCAAAAGTAATTTGATTGCCTTGATATGCTCTCCCCAATTAGGTTAGTCTAATTAATTTATTACCTGGCTAAAGTACAAGGAATGTTCAGGACTGAAGGAGGAAGTTGTAGTCCAGCCTCTCCCCACTGGGGTCTGTCCCTTTCCTCCGCTTGGGCAGCAGGCAGCTCTTCCCAGAGCTTCCTCTGTTGCTTCCCCACCTGGAACCTGTCCTCTTTCTTGCACTGGTCAGGTAAGGTGGCTTCACCCACCCTCCTCTTGCACTAGCCCTGATTTCTGCTTGTCTGCTGAGAGGGAGAAAAAGAAGGGTGCAAAGGACATGGGCCCTTGCAGAGGAGGGCTTGGTGGTGCCCAAAGCGGTGGTGGGGATGGCGGACCCGAGCAGAAAGAGCGAAGCAGAGGTCGGGCCAGAGCACAGGTGGGCCTGTGGGAGAACGAGGCAGATGTTGGAGAGAGAGCTTTCTGCAGGAGTATGGAATTAAAATAGGGGAGAGAAGCAAAGCATGGGTTACAAGCCTGGAGGGGATGGATTTTGGAAGATCTGGTTTTGCGAAAGGAGAAGGGGGGACCTGGAAGAGGGAGAGCTCCAGTGATCTGGGAGAAGGGTAGAGATACTTGAGAATACTGGAGCAAAAGGGTTGATGTGGGGCAGATGTGGGAAAAGCCTTCAGTGGAAAGCTCAGGGAAGGAAATTCTACTGGAAATAATGCCACAGCAAAGATAACTAGAGGGTATGTTGAGGTGGACCCTGTAGTTCAGCTATTTCAATATGAAAATAGCGAATGCAAGTCAAGGCCTTGCAGGTGAGAAGATGCACGGGACTGAAATGGAGGAGGATGAAATTTGGGAGATAAGGAGAGAATTATCTGAAAATATGGCATTATTTTAGCACCTGAGGTTTTGGTGGGGGCAGAGCGAGGTGGGTCTTGCCAGACGGTGCTGCCACAGGAGTGTGAGAAGAGGTAGACAGGTTTGCACTGCCCCCTCCTCGAAACAGAAGAGCAACCTCCGATAAAGTGTATGTGGTAAACTCTTAATACTGGTACGTGAGTTTAACTGTGTTTAGTTCGGGTAGTTGAACTGTAAGAGCCACTTTTTCTTCTCCTGATTTCCAGCATAATTCACTTCACTTTGGGCAAGCCACAGCCTAGGATAAGAGAGCCAGGGAGTTTTTCTCTCTGACTCTTCTTTGTTGGTTACTCGCTGCTGTGGCAGAATTTACTCGTGTACAAAGGAGTCCCTTGCACCTTCTCCCCGCCACCCTCTCAGGCGGCACCAGCTCCACACACGGGTCGCTCCGGCTGCGCGGTGCCGAGTTCGCGTGTGCACCGCAGCAAGGAAGTGACACGCGGGGAAAACCCCTCGGCGTGGGTCGGGATCAGCTCGCGGGATGACACGAAGGGGAACCCGCTGTTGCGCGGACGGGCCGAGGCGTTTGGGGAGGGAAGGCGGCGCCGGCCCCCTGCAACGCGGCCGAGCGCCGCGCGGCGGCCGAGGGCGCCCGTCC
>NW_010577788.1:43396-68944 GCF_000705375.1 Tinamus guttatus
TTCTGTACGCCAGGGTCCTGAAAGACTAACGTACAGTCTGTGCCCGTGGCCTCGGCAGGGAGCGGTAATGCGGCATGTGTTGCCCAAGCCTACTGAAAACGTAATGTTCCTTTCTGTCGTCGAAGCTTTTGACTTTGTTTTCCAGGCTGTGGCATCGCTGCCTGAAGATATGAGACCTGGCGCTGATCTGTATGGTTTCCCATGGGAAATAGTGATTTGTGCTGGCGTTGTTGGCGTCTTTACCGTTTTCCTGTTTGTATACAGAAGTTATCAATCAGTAAGTATTCAAGTAACATACAGATATATAGGCCGTGTTAATATTTTTAACAATTGAAACTTAGATCTGGAGAAATGCCACCTGGTATTTTCAAGAGCAAAGTGCATGTTTTCAGGGAGGTTCGTGTTTGTGTAAATTAACATGTCTGTAGTTTTGATTCATTTTTTTCCTGCTTTCTAGTTTGTCTTGGTATTGTTGGTTTCGTTAAAATCGCCATTCTGTTTGAGCATGTTAGGTTGTAAGAGTAGGAGTGGAACATGAGCGCCCAAGTTGAAGTTTTTTTGCATCACTAGTTTCCACAGAGGATGTACATCTGCCTAGTCTTTGATCTTGGATTTTCTGTGTGTGTGGTTAAGAGTTTATCACTGTAAAGATATTTCTTTTTGATGTGTCATTGTGCAGAGACTCAGTGAACGTACGTTATAATATCAAATGTGCAAAACCCCTGTATTCTTAATGTAACTTTATTGGTTATGTTCTATGTCTTAGTTTGCTTGCTGTTTTTTGTTGTTGATGTTGTTTTAATTGTATTTAACAAGATTGTCCTGAAACGTTTTGAATTTGTACTTGGTTGTTCCTGCTGTGGAATGGTTTCTTTGAGATAAAATAACAATTAATTAAAAGATATCATACAGGTTATTCTGGGAGTGAATTGTATAAGCCAGAAGT
Source organism: Tinamus guttatus (assembly GCF_000705375.1). The sequence goes on from NW_010577788.1 coordinate 44,343, forward strand.
TGCAAAGTTCGGTGTTAGGACCTTTGTCACTTTTCTCAGAGCATGAAGTAATGCTGGCAAGGCAACTTCCATGATACTTTTCCTGAACTAGGAATATCTTCATTCTCTGCCCACCTTAGCAAGGAGGGAAGTCTGGGTGAATAATCTAAAACTGGTCCTAACATCAGTAGCAACTAGAGCTAGAGAAGGTAATGGAGTTATCCATTCTGCTTCAGTGCAATATTGTAAAACCAGGATTTTACTTACTCATGCTTACAGTAATTTTGCTTGATGGCTTAGATGTTGGTTTTGTTGATAAATGTTTACAGGATGTTTCTGGAAAAGCAGGACAACTTCTGCTGAAAGGTTGAACTTTTCCTAAAGGCAGATAAGAAAATCGATCTGGTAGCCATTCCAAAACAGTTAAGTTGCTTGCAAATTGAGTTTGCTGAGATGTAAGGTCACAGTAAATTCATGGTGATTACAGCCACACAAAGTTCTCACTTTAACTACATTTGCATAATTTACTAATTTCATTAGAGGTCCTGAAACTTGTCTGCACCTGTGCTGCACCTGAAGCAGGCTGGATTTGCATTCAGTTGTGTTGCCTGCTCACAAAATAATCTCGTGGCATGTCTGCTTCATTCAGTTCATATGCTTCTCCGTTCAAAGGTTCTTTATATGAGTGCTCTTATACTTAGCCGCCAGGTACAAACCTTATCTTTGAACAGGGCCTCAACACTATTGAAACTGTGGGAAGGTTTCTTTCAATCTTCTGCCAAACTTTTTTTCTTTCTTTTGATGAAAGCAGCCTTTCAGATTGTCTTGCCCCTGGCACAGAGCTTGTGTGAGCATCAGAGCCTTATAGTTGTATTGCTTTACCTGCTCCTTTCCTGGAACAAGTAGTTTTTAAACAACATTGCGAGTTTATCACCTTCATGATTACAGAATTTTGTATGAACTATTTATTTACTTTATCACTCTCCTTCCCGAAGCTGTGTGCAAAGTACTGCCTATAGAATCATAGAATCATTAAGGTTGGAAGGGACCTCTAGAGATCAGCTAGTCCAACCCCCCTGCACACGCAGGGTCACCCAGAGCACGTGGCACAGGACTGCATCCAAGTTGGTTTTGAAGATCTCCAGAGAAGGAGACTCCACGACCTCTCTTGGTAACCTGTGCCTGTCCTCTGCCACCCTCACTGTCAATAATTTTTTTTCTTGAGTTCCGGTGGAGTTTTCGGTGCTTCAGTTTGTGGCTATTTTCTCTTGTCCTGTTGTTGGCCACCACTGAAAAGAGCCTGGCCCCATCGTCTTTGCTCTCTCCCTTAAGGTAGGGAAAAGTCTCTTCTATTTTTAATGTGATTTTCTTTATAACAATTGCAGACTCAAGCCTTCCTAGTTGTCTTTCATTTCTCTGGCCAAATCTGTTCAATCAGAAGGTTAATCTATCTCGTGTCAGAGAATGTCTGAGGAGAATCGTGTGTGGCATTCTTCCTTATTGTAGTGTCTGGCAGTTGTTGTCTGAGTACTCTACACACAGACAAAAGATACTGGCTTAAGCTCATTTAGGAACAGGTCATTCTGAGATTAGTCAACAGCATCCTTCTGAATGGTAAGAAAACCGTGTTTCTGCTGAAATCGGTCAAGCAGCAACCAAAGTATGGTTTTCCTACATGTGGCACCTGATAATATCACTAAGATATTAGATATTACAAAAATAATTGGCAACTTCATTAGTCTGTGCTGAAACTGTGCGAGCTGTTCACTGAAGAATGAATGGTTACTTGTTCAAAGTAATGGGGTTTGGTTTGTTTTTCTTGGATGGTGATGGGAGTGTAGGGGTGGATGTGACTGTCTCCCTTCTACTTCTTGGATTCCTGGCCATCCTCTGTTGCTTTAAAGAGAACCAAGAAAAAAAGGCAAGAGAGGCTCTGTCAGGTGCATCCCCTAGCCTGCCCAAGAGGAATGGATGTGGTGAAGTTCTTGTGGGTTCAGCCTAGCTCTGCATCTGCATCTCTGCCTTCTGTCCAGACCAGCTGTGAGAAGTTTTGTCTTGTGGTTTGATAGATTTTGATTGGTCTCGATTGATGGCTGCTGATGTGGCACTTTACAAAGCTGCATCTGAGCAGTTTGCCTGTCAAGTGGTACCTTTACTACAGCTCTGACTGTTACATATTGCATATAAAAATGTGTTTGTGTTTTTTTTTTTCTCCCTCCTCTCCTGAACAGTTAAGTCTGAGCTGCCCTGTAGCCCTTCTCTCTTTGTCCTCCTGTTTTCCCACTCCTTTATCTCTGTATTATATGATAGGCACTATATAATGGACATGCAGGGTTATATTATGACTATACAGAGAGGTGGGTCGTGAAAGTGTTCCAGGTGAAAACTGGCCTCCTTTCCTCTCTCCTCTTTGTTTAATTGGAGTTAGAAAAGGACAAGACAAACACCGACATGAAGTGGTAGAGTGCAGAATGTGATTTTTGATTTTTACAGCAGCCCTCATTTGTATTTCAGTCTTAAGTTTCATGATTAAACAATTATGGAATCATGTTTTAAGCATTTATTCTTTTTATTTCAGGTTAGAAGCCGACTTTATGTAGGTAAGCTCATTTCTCATACTGTTTCTTTGGAAAAATGATTTTCTTTCTTGCTACTTTTAAATGAGTATTGCAACATTTAGCCTTTTTTTTCTTTTTTTTTTCTAGGAAGAGAAAAGCAGCTTGCCAATAAAATTGCTGAACTAGTTGAAGATAAATGCAAAATGCTTGAAAAACTCAGCCTTTGCAAGAAAGAGGTAATTATTCCTCAATTGCTACTGTCTTTTCAAATATCTCAGTGAACCCATTTCTGTATTTGAAGTGTTAAACATGAGCATAAAAGTAAGTGTCTTATTTAAAAAGTGATTCTTCAAATGCTTTTTTTTTGTCAGTATATTTTAAGTGTGTTTAAAGTGTTAGCAAGTTCTGCCTTAAAGCTGAATAGAGAATAGTGCACTGGAAATAAGTTTAAAATGTTTTATGCTGCGATAACCTACTGGGGCTAAACATTTCCAGGACAGTCTATGACTAAATGTTTAGATTGTAGTTATATTTCAGATTAGAGCATCACAAAATAACTCTATTATGTAAGCGATTTTTTTTACATTTTGATATAAACTGTGTCTTTCAGTTTGAAGATTTGGAATCATTTCTGAATGATGATAGCATTGTGAAAGATTCAACAGATGCATCTTTTCTAGAGGTAAAAACATAAAGTGCGAATGACTATTTTTATAATTTAAGGCAGTGTTTTGGAAAATTCTGCATATTTAAGAAAAAAAACTTCATTGTTTTAATTCAGAGCATTGTTTTCATTCTGTCTTTCTGAAAGTGACATAGAAGCAAAGCACTTAAATTGAAAAAAGTTTGTGTAAGGATTATACCATATCTAGAATGGATCACCTAAACTTCTCTTTTTGATAATAGAGCAAATCACATATCAAACAATATTAAATTGCCTAAATGGTTAACTGTTGCTGTAGAGACAGCACAGTGTATGAGGCATATTTTCACATACCTGATATGGTTTGAGTATATCAGTATAACCTACTAGTGCACAGATTAAAATTAAAAATTAAAATTTATGTATCAGGTAAACAGATATATTTAATTCTTAGGTCTATTAGACCTAAGATCCTATAGAGCCAGTTGTTATGTGTTATTAATATGCAAGAGGCTACAGTTCTTTGAGATTTATCCTTGATGTGATGATAGCTGTTAAATGTACTTTGTCACTTAGTATTAAAATGGTATTTGTATCTTTGTATGTAGTTAAGCATGTTATATTAACTATCAAAATAACTTGATTTAGGAAACGCATGAAAAATTGAACAAGTCAAACTTGGAACTCAAGCAAGAAATAGAAAATCTTGAAAAAGAACTGGAAGAAGAAAAACTTAAGCACTCAGAAAATGATGATTTGGTGAGAGAGTAAATAACCCCATCTTTCTCGTTACTCAGTACATAAGTTATTTTTTCATGAGAAAGCATTCTGTATGGAAAAGACAAACTATCATTTTTTGTTGTTGTTGTTTCATTTTAATAAATCAAAAATATTTCTCCTTTGTCTCCATCCAAACTCACTTTCATACTAGAAAAGTTAGATCCATGGAACACCTCTCTACACACGCACACACACACACGCAGTGTTTTACTGATTTGATAGTAGAAGTCCTCTCATCTTGAAAACTTAAACAATTTTCATAATTGTCTAGTCCTCCTCAGTTAAATCTGTGGAACAAGTTATATGAAAGCTATTTTTTTCAGGTGGCTGAAATTCAAAAGAAAGTGGAGTCTTTAGAGAATGAAGCAAAATCAATCCAATCCCAAATTGCTGAGGTATGTCTCATCTTTATATTTTTTCTGTTCTCCATATTTACTTTTTATTGTTTTGTCCATTAAGAAAGCAGAAATAGTATTGCTTTTGAGGCTTTTGTATAATTCGATTTAGTGATAGAAATTACAGGCTTTGATTGCCATTTCCTGGGAAGTAGATACCTGTGTTTTCTTTGCCTTCTTACTTCTCAGTGACACATAGTGCTACAAAAATAATTATTATCAGCAAAAGTAAAGCTGCTTTTTTAAGAATTTTAAGAATACATATTTAAAAACGTACATAGCACAGTCCAAAAGTTGAAATAGAAGTCCAGTAAACCATTGTGACCCCATTTCTTATATCTTTCTCATTTCACTTAGGCCAAGTCCACCCTAAAAGTATTTGAGATTAATACAGAGAGACTCAAGACATCTGTTCAAGATGCAGCAGAGGAAAACTGTCATCTCCAGGAAAGTGAAAAACAGGTAGGTTCTTTCTGTTTAAATTATTGGGAAATATTATGTTTTCCTGCAGTGGTATGTATATAAGTAAGACTTCTGAGAAGCTCATCCATGATGTGTTTGTTCATAACACCTGAGCTTTACAGTAAACAGAAAGAGGAATAGGGCACAGTTTTAAAATGAATTTGTGTTGAAATAAGTTTTGTCAAAAATGTTCCTTTTCACAAAGAAATAAATGCTTTTGTTGGAAAAAAATGAAAGACATTGTGGAGAGGGAAAGTACATTCTAGGGTAAGATAGGTAAGAGTTTTGCTGAGGAAATTCTGAGACCTTGAAGAGAAAAAAGTGATTTGAGCACGTCCATAGTCAAGATCCGTTAAAGAGACAACCAGCAAAGGCCCCCATTCAATACAGAAAGTAAAACAAACAGAAAAATTGGAGTGTGTCCAAAGGCAAGTGAGAAATATACTGTAGTATCCATATGGATGAGCTAGTCCAAACTCAGGTAAGTAGTTTGAAGGCACAGAAAGGACAGTTATTTCTTGATTTTTAACTGTTTGTTTTCCACAATGTAGCCGAACCCCAGAGAATAATTATTTTTAAATTCTTAGCATGTGAAATGCTTGTCCTGTGCATAACTTGTTTTACTGTGAAAATATGCCATCATTTTCTTTTTGTATATTTTTGTATATTTCTTTGTATATTTTTTTAACATTAGACATTCCATGGAATGTTCTGTTTTTATGAGATGTACTTAATTTTCATGCCTGTCTGATTTCCTTGTTGTCTTCACAGTGTCCTGTTGTCTTTGAGGATAGATGTAGAGGCTGATTGTTTTTTTGGCAGCCTTATAAAAAGCCACTGACGGGCCTCAGCCCTCCCCCTAGCAGGACATTTTAGGTATCAGACCTACTGATTCAGGAAAACGCACACTTCTGGAAATGGAAAAATTTCTGTGCGGGGACATTCCAGTTCCACGCAGCTGCATTCTCATTAAAACCTTCTCTTTTTATTCTTTTTTTTGGTCAAATATATACTCCTTTAGAAGAGAAAAAGAAGTACAAGATATAATTATATTACATTCTATTACATTCTCTTCCTGGACAAATAATAGACTTGGGTATTCACTGTAAGATGATGTTTCTTGACATCCGCCCCTAGCCCCCGTGTCCAATGGGGTCTGGTAGCTTTTGGCATTCAAGGTTTTTATTTGGTTTTTATTTCCTTGTGGAAAGTGTGTTCCTTTCCTTTAATCTTCATTTTAAAAAAAGATAGAAATTAAAGCAATGTAATACTGAAGACAGAGAATCGCTTACAGTTTATGAGCAGTCATTTTATACCAAGCAAAAATAGGAATATTTCAGTAAAAAACAGCCAGGATGTAATTAACCTTTCAGGTTCCTAGTTAGAAATAAAGCTTTTAGAATTATTTTGAGATGAAGTAGACTGGGTATGATAACTTTTTAATCACATGATTTAAGAAGAATTGGAACTCAAGGTATGTTATCTATAAATTATCAACATGTTATCACAGAGTTGTTTTGCAGTTTAAGTAAATTGAGCACATTCGTGTATGTCGTATTTAGCTTTTTTTTTTTTTTTTGGTAAATGAAAGACCACACTCACAGAACCAGCAAATAAGTTTTTCTGATTAATATTTTCTAAGAAAAGGTAGTTGTAAGCAATAAAAGTTAGGTTTTCTCTACTAGAATATCCTTTTTTATTTTTATTTGTTTTTTTCTTCTCATCTTTAACATTTTAAAGATGGAATTTCACTTGTGTTCAACAGGTAACAAAGATGTTTTTGTTCATGGATGTTAGAGTACTTTCTTCTTCTATCCACTCGGGCTAATTTGTCATAACCTTCTGGCACATCATTGCTTACCTGTTGTAACAGATGTGCTGTCTGAAAAGACATGTATGATGGGTCAGAGAGAAGATTGGGGCCTTTTAATTTGGACAAGGGAACTGTTAATGAACTCCAAACTTTCCGTGCTTGCTTTCTTTTCTGCAGGAATGTTTAAAAATTATATTGCTTTAGCTCACTACAAATCCTTGCTATTTTTCTTCACTGTAATTCTTATATAAAGTCACATCAGTTTAATCTGTTTCTCTCAGTGTAGAATGAGTCTCTTAAAGCTTAGCTTCCCTTTGAGAAATGAAACTTAACCATAAAAGTAGCTGCTTGTGTGTCTTTTGAGCAATATTAGCATCAACAGTGTTTTTGTTACCTGTAATACCTAGTTTGCATGATGCTATAGATTAATATGCAGCATTTACTTCTCGAAATGTGCAGATCTGTGCCAGGCGTTTGCTTAATTTTGGTGACCTACATTTTGGTTTATACCTTTTACTTCATCTTCTGTTAAGAGGTGCTTGTTTGTGTATTTGCATGGCAGTTCCCCTGTCTAACTACCACTTCTGTTCTTATTTTTAGTAGTAGGGACTGTTGCATGTTTGTTGATCAACTATGATACTTGTTTTTGTACATTTAGTGCTTTAAGCTGGTTGACTGTTCACAGCTATATTCTTTTCTCAGAATAAGACACATGGTTCCCTATACTTTTATAGTATGGGGGTGTTTCTGATTGTTTTTTAAACCTGAATCATTTTAGTATCCTTTTTATAATATGTAGGCAGGATTTAATTACTTAATATGTTGCAATGCTCATTTTTAGTGGACTGGTGAAGTGTAGCGATCCCTTTGACTGCTGTAAAGTATTTTTGTAAAATGCACTTTTACTAGGATGTGCAAAAATATAATCATAAATCCACTTGTCTGTCTTAGTTGACTATACTAATCAGAAAAATATTTACTTCTAGGTTCTGATTATATACAACTGCTGAAACTTTTATTAACAGGGAGGCTATTTTAAAAATCAGACTTAAAAATTATGTTGTGTGGACTAGAGTAGGGGAGATAGGGCAGTTTTGCAAGTCATGCAAATTTACATTGCTTTCTAAAAGCTTCTAGGTTTTCCTTTACCTTGCTTACCTCTTGTAGGTGAAAAAGAGGAGATATAATTTCTGAAGTGGGTGCACATGTTGGTGGATAAGTCTTGTCCTTTCTAGACATTCCCTGATGTTCCTGGATGTTTGTTACACATTGTTGCTAAATTGTCAATATGTTGATACTGTCTTTTTTGAGTGAAATAGTAACTGAACTGTTCTGCTAATTTCTTAAAATATCCTCGCAACTAGTTACAATACAGATCTACTGCCACTAAAATAGTGGGACAATAATATAAAATTGTTACTTTCAACTCTTGAGTCTTTAACTGTGTTATAGTCTTTGCCTGTTTAATTCTTACTTGATGAGCTTAAGTTTCTGCATGTACATAGATAATATACATAATAGGCTCAAGTGCTGCTCATCCTTGATTCTTAGTTACAACAATAATCACATTAATCTAATATTCTCTTCTTAGCTTTTGCAAGAAGCTGAAGGATGGGGTGAACGATTTACTGAATTAAATGAACAAACTAAAATGTCTCAATCATCTAAAGCAGATATGGAAGAAGTAATGAAAAATAAAGAGAGTCAAGTTAAGGTAAATTATTAGAGCTAGTGCTGAGTCAAGTTACTCAGACTACTAATGCTTGCTGTTAATGATTACTAATGCTAATCATTAGCAAATTCTGAGAAAGTCTAACAACCTTTCTGTGTCATAATATGCACTAAGCTGTTTAAGGTTTTTTTGTTTGTTGTTTCCATCCTCTGATGTTTTGTTTCTTGCTAAGCAAACAAGGTTGCTTGGCAGCACAGCGGAGCAGTCTGTGGCAGCCTTGGAAAAAACACATTTAATTCTGAAGAGTATTTACTTTTTTGCTTTGGGTTTGGGGAAGGTCACATATACTGTTAAAAGCATGTTTACTTGGCTATCTGAGGAGTCTTCACTAGGGCATATTTGTTGATCTGCAGGTTATATGTTTTGATAGGATTCTTATGTCCAACATTACTTTCCTATGTGTGAGGATTAATGTGTGAATGGAACTAAATAAAGGAGAGAACTTGAAAAAGTAATTGGAATGGTAACCACATTTCATTGTTTTTTTTAGTCATTGACACAGTACTTACTAAAGATGAAAGACTGGAGTTCAGCCATAAGAGAAGATGAGAGCACTGAAGATAATCACTGGGACACTGAAATAAAAGGTGAAACAGAAAATGGAGAGCCTTTAGGTAAGGTTTGGCTCGATCACTGCTTTTAAAATTATTTAATAGGTATTTTAGGAATGTAGAATGAGCCTAGAACTTCCAGAAAAGTTTCAAGATAGAACTTTGACAAAGCCAATGTAGTTTCAAACCTCATCCAATGTTGGTGTTCGTGTTGGATAGCTCAGCTTATGCTTAGAAACCTCCAGAATAAAATAGACTGTGATACTGTAGGGCAGTGTACAGAGGTAAAATATATATCCTTACTACAGAGTAACACAGAGAATTTGATGCTCCGAATGGCTTAGTGTGGCAGCAGAGAAAGGCCTTTCTTCCTCCTGGTTCTCGCTGCAGCTTCTCTGTATGGCAGGGCTGGTTGTAACACAGGGCACAGCCCAGTAAGTCTGACAGTTTATGCTCTGCTCAGCACCTCACTTTGAAATGTAGACATTCTCAGTCTGACCGACAAAACAAAGTATTAAAATACAGGGAAATTTTCCTCTTTTTAAAATATACTATTCTTATTATGATATGTTGAAGACTAGTTAATAAATAATAAATGTTATAAGCAAAATAATGAAAACAGACAAAATATCTCAGTAGTAAGTTCTGTCACAAACCTTCCAATGCTGTTTATGTAATGTGTTCTATTCTGTTAATCAGATGATCAGCAAAAACGAACCATAAAGAAATTGATACATGCTGCAAAGGTATGTGATTTTAAGAAATATGTGGATTGAGGGGGAGAAAAATGGAATAAATGCAATTATGATAAATTCAGATGCAGATAAGCATCTAACAGTAAAACAGAGTTCAGCATCTTTTGATATTTAATTACGTATTTTTACATGCAGATAATTTTTTTTCTGGTGATCTTAATAAGCTAATTTTAATGTTTTGATTGTAGTTAAATGCTTGTTTAAAGACTCTGGAAACAGAAAGAGAACAAGTATATTCAAAACTGTCTGATGAAAATAAAGCTAAAGGAGAGCTTACAGGTAATTTAATGCTTTGCTTTTAAGGGTAATAAGATGCTGTTTTTATCAAATAATATTATAGTCTGTAAGCATTACTTTCACTGAAAAAAGAATTAATACTGCAGGAATAGCTCTGGTTGCTTTACTGCTAAAAATCAGTAATTTAGCTAACTAACTTAAGCAGATATTAAAGTGTAGTGATGTGTGATGACTGCTAAAGCACAATTTCTGAATTTCTTTGTGTGCTGTTGGGAATATAGGAGCTCAAAATACATGTGCCCAGTGATGTTAGTAATTGTGTATTATCTTCTTTATGAAAGAAATCTGGACATGAAACAAACTTTAAATTTTGTAGTTTGTAATGCTGAAAACTTCATAAAATTTAAAATTTTGCATCTGGAAAACTGAGTCTAAAAACATCTTAGTCTGTTTTGTCCTTTGTTGCATTTGTTATACTGAGTTATATTTTATAAAATTAAAATACAGGCACATTAATTCCAAAAAGATCTGGAGTTAGGTATTGCATTTTTAGATAGCAGACAGCAAAGTATTCATCATACTTGAACATACTGAACTTGATTGTTTGAGTAAAACAGTAATTTTGAGGGTCATTAAACTGACATTAAAAAAGTGTTTTCCAAGTGGATTATATCTCTGTTCTGTAAAGGTATTCAGATTTCATTGAAGTTCTGCATCTTGCTCGAAAGAGGCATAGGAATAGTGGCTGGGAAGTAAAGAGCAGGAAAAGGAGCAGGACAGACCTTATTTTGGCTACATAAGACTTTGACAAATCCAAGTTATCCCTTCAGGCCATTTGGTGAGAGTTCACTTGGCTAAATTTTCAAGAGTATGTGATCATACAGACCTTACTTCTTTAGTAAAATATTTATAATAATAAAAGCTTTAAATGAAATTTGGATTTTGGATTGCAAAACAGTATTGTCCAGAGAAGCTGTGTGAGTCAGAGGGATCAGAAAGGTTGGGTATTTGGTCAGAGCTGCTCTGTGTGGCAGATAAAGAACATAGTTTCTGTCTTCTATCAAAGGGGCAGTACTTTCTTACTTGTGTAACTGATGGACGCTTATTAGTATATATTACTGCTTATTAAAACAGCATAGCATTAGAGAATATAACAAACCTACTAGTTAATGAAATGTTGCAGTTATTTTGATTTTGTAAACTATGTGTTATTCCCAATATAATTAATTGTTCCTAAATTTGACAGAACGTATAGAAAGCCTCCAAACTGAACAAGCTTCCTTGCAGTCTGAAAATGAACGTTTAGACAGTGAAGTTCAAAAGCTTCAACAAAAACTTAAAGTCATGACTGAGCTTTATCAAGAAAATGAAATGAAACTGCACAGGTACAGGCTCCTCTTGATTTTTATATTCAACACGTTATTCGATTGAGATTTTTATACTCTTTTGAGGGCTGAAAATTACTGAAAATTTAAATACTACTTAGCAAGATATTTTAAGTCAAAAAATTCTGGAATGTTAAACCTTCTTGTTTGTTTATTATCAAAGTAATTTTGTAGTAATTATTTTCATTATAATCATGATGTATTCCTTTACGACTTTTCCAAAAGCATGTTGTTTTTTTTTTTTTTCCGAACAAGTCTTAGTATGTGAAGTAGGGTGGGTGAAGTAGGGAAGCTTGGCTCAAAATAAAGATAAGACATAATATGTATATCAAACATAATGAAAGAAAGATATTTTGATGCTGCTTTAATTGTGGGATGTATTTTCTAGGGGGAAGAGAACTGTGTGTGGGGAAGAGTAGGGCGATGTGTAAAACTAAACCTAGAGTTAAAACAGACGGGCAAATTGACTATTACTGGTAAGCAGCATAGAATCCCTGTGAATCACTTTATCCTGACAAAGAATAATACAATACAAGGACTGTGCTTTTTAACTCCCAGTCAGGATTTCAGTAGGGATTATGGTTTATTCAGTGAAATTCAGAAAGCTAAAGACTGAAAATACAGTTGTTAAGAATGGAATATTGTTTTAGTAATTAGAAGTGTTTATGTGGTCAGAGGAGGGGGGCATAAAACTAGAATTTCTTTAGCAAGAAACTATTTCAAGGGCCAGACCTAATCTTGAAGGCAGCAAGAAAAGCAGCACAAATTCTGATCCTGGCCTGAGAAGTATGCAGCATCTTGTTAAAATGTTTCTTTCGGTAACTGAATTCATACATGATGTGTAGATATTAGAATTCTTGAAGAAGTCCCTGCCCTTTCCCCCAGTCCACTACACTCCCTTTTTAAAATCAAATGCTGGCTTATGTAAAAAAACGAGAAGCCTCTTAAAAAAAGAGACTGCTATGTGCAGCCAAAACAGCAAATGTTTACAGATGATGTCGATGCTATTTAATGACACTGTATTGCAGCTTAGAGCAAATACATGGTGCTTATCAAAGATTTTAGAAAGGCTAAAAAAAGGATTTGGGAGAAGCTGGCATGATTAGATAGCGGAGTAAAAGTGGTGATTAGCTTTAAAGAAAAGTCACACCCAAGCAAATAAAAGGAAAATAGAAAATTGGAATTGAGGATAGACACTGATAGCATGTTCAACAGATCCATGGTTTAGATGCTTTACTAGCAAAGAAGTGCTTTTTAGATAGAGTGACCAGTTCATCCTATTCAGGTCTGTTAGGTGGTCACATTATCTGTGTGTGTTCTGCAGAATTACCTTGTGCCTAATTTGTAATCTGGAATGTGGATGTTTCCTCTTCAACTCCCTGACCAAGGCTAACACAAAAAAAAAAGGGGGGGAAAGGGACTTGGAAAGAATTTCATTCTTAATGATGAGGAATCATTTTATTCTCTGGAAAACTATTTTACAATTTGAAGTATTGGGATAAATCATCAAAAGTTAGTGCAATTCTATTTTTGTAGATAGAAAATTGGTGTTTACTGCCTAAAGTTGATGTATTTCTGTATAAGAGAAACTTTAATCTTTGGGGCTATGGAAGATCTTTAGAATTTCTTTGGGGAACAGTGATAATCTGAATGTTTCATAGAGAACAATTAATGAGTAAATTAATAGGAATATAGACTACTTGTGTTGCTGTAAAACTCGTTATTATCTGGATAAATAGCAAGTATTTTTTATGCTTATATGATTTGAGTAGTTTTTCTTGAGACACTACAGCATCTTGTTGATGTGAATTGGTATGAATTGGTATGAATTGTTGATATGAAGTAGAGTTAACCAGTTTGACTTTTTTAAAGGAAACTGACAGTAGAAGAGAGAGAACGCTTACAGAAGGAAGAAAAGCTTTCGAAAGTAGATGAAAAAATTAATCATGCTGCTGAAGAACTAAACAGTTACAGGTAATTACAGATCTTAGTTACTGTTGTCCCTTATTCTAAACTGAAAGACAGACAGTACAAATACCAGTATAAATGTATATGTTTACTTCAAGTTGGTTCTTTTTTTTTCATGCTAATTTGTATGTAATAATAGATGGTAAAGGATTGTTTTATTAGAGAAATTGAGTATGGAAAAATCATTGGCATTTTCTTCCGTTAAAGTGTTGTTTGTATTAATGTGTTGGCTTTAAATGAATGGTAGGAGTTGGTTTCTAGTCTGGAACGCTGTAATGAGCAGAGATAAAAATACCGAGAAAGTTAGAATGCTATGAAATACGTGTAACATGCTCAGTTTTTCTATTGATCCTAACACAGTTACATGTTACAATTATAGAAGCATATATCTTTCTCTCCAAACTTTCCAAGTGGTATTAGTATTTACCAATTCTTTATTAAAATATTGCGTCATAGGAATATTCTCTGTAATTCTTTTTAACTGATTTACTCCATTCTGGGTTAAAAATAGCTGTATATAAGCCAGATGTGCATGTGTGTCTTTGTTTTCTCAAAATAGAACATAATTCTTTGATCTGTAATGTGTATTTCCCATCTTCCTTCAATGTCTATGAGGACGTTGACTGTTATGAATGATACTGGTTAGCAACACCACCTGAAGGGCTCGTTAGATTCATTCTTTCTCTAGAAGGTGGAATTTTTGTAGGTAGGCTTTAGCACTAATGCAGGAATATAGAGTATACCCTTTATGACTTAGTTCAAACGTGGAATTTTTAGAGAGCTCTTATTTTTAAAGAGGATATTAATTTTTCAAAATTTACTCAGCAGTGAATGCATCTTGGGCCAACCTGCTGAGGGAACGCGGGACCTGTCACAACTGCTGTGGGGCAGCTGGCAGCAGAGCTGGCTCTTGGTCCCGGAGTAATCCGGGTGCAAGGCACTGGCTGTAGGGACCGTTGTGGTGGGCACTAACAGCCCTGCGTTCCAGCCATGTTAGTGTGTTTTCTAAGCTGGGTAAGGGCTGGCTGTTCTTGCATACTGCAGAGTGTGATATCCTTTATATCACAGGCCATCCAGAGGTTTTTTTCATCATCCCTCTTCTATTCCAATAGGTCTTAGAACTTCTGTTGCTGCTGTCATTTTTTTTAGGAACTCCATGGTCCTAAGTGACAATGCTTCCTTCTGGATATGGAATTTCTCATTCTACCTTGTATTTACTTTGTTTTTTACTGTATTTTAAATGATCTTCCTCAACATACTTTTATTACAGTGTCTTATTTTCCTGTACAGGCAGCGAGCAAAAGATCTTGAAGAAGAGCTAGAAAGAACCATTCGTTCTTACCAGCATCAGGTGAGTGGCTTGTGGTACTTACCCTTCCTCTTTGATGTAGATGCTATTATGGCAACTAAGATAACCTACGTTAAACATTGTATTAGATGCTGTATTTGTATTTTTTTTTTTTAATTTAAGGCCATGTAGTTTTTGACAAAATTTCATAGCAGAAATCACCAGATAACTTTTAATAAGCTTCCGGTTTAAATTTAGATGTCTCATAATTAGTTATCTACCTATATTAAATTTATGAATGAAAGCTTATAGTTGGTCTTAGATTTCTTTTTTATTTGAATAGTGTATGTGCTTCAGTGATCATCTAATGAATGTCTCTTTTTAACAGATTACTTCACATGAGAAAAAAGCTCATGATAATTGGGTATGTTTCAAATACTAAGATTTATAACTTTGTACCTGAAGTACTGTCATCCTTTTCAATTATTTGGCAGCTTGCTTTATAATTAAGTTTCTTATTTAAAAACAGATCATCAAAAAGCAAAACCATTACCTTTAAACTTGATGATTACTTACAGAAATATACAAAAGCACGTTAAAAAAATCTTTCTTCGTATAAAATAGTTGCAATAATTAAGCTAGCTACCTATGAGTTCAGTAGAATGATATTCCAGTAAATCTGCTGGAATAAGATGTTGACGTTTAACAAATGCCTGCTTGTTTTGCTAATAATAAAGCTTTTGGCCTTCTTTCAGTGCCATTTTAATGTTTTCCCTGGGTGTACTCCCCTCTATCTACTAATAGCAGACGGTATGTCCTGTGAGAACTCTGTGTTCCACAGAGCTTTGCAAGAATGTTGCTACGTTTTAAATCTTCCTTCAAATATGAAACTTAAAACATGTTAGTCGGGAGATATTTTATGTTTTCACAGAATTGTCTGTGTAAGATAGAATTGAATTAAAAGTCATGATACTTAGTGCTCATAATTTTACAGATCTTAGCTGTATTTTAAAATAAAACTTATTGTATAAAATTTTATACCTTAAATCCTGTACGTATTTTGCAGATGCTTCAAAGCAGCTATAGTCACAGTGTTGTATTTCTGCAGTCTTAAGAAACAGAAGGAAAACCATATCAGTTCCTCAAAAATGTAGATAGTGGAGTTGCTAATGTAATTTGGTGATGTATGCGAGGCTCTGTTCTGTATGCTTTACACGAGTCCTTTATTATGAATATTCAGTTTACACAGTTTATATAGAACCATGTCTTGGATCTATGATCTGTAACAATCATGAAGCATTTAATAAGTAGCAACAAATAAGCATCTGATTTGTTGTCCTTTTCTGAAGTTGACAGCACGAGCAGCTGAAAGACATCTCAATGATATAAGAAAAGAAAATGCACATAACAGACAAAAGTAAGTGCAGTATTGGTGTCATTCTGAACAAAAACAGTTTAGCTGTGCAAATATGTTTTGGATTTACATAATTCACTATTTGCTAGACATAAGTTAAACCATTGTGGCCCAGCCAAGGGACAGCCGTTTCAGAACTGCAGTGGAACATGTGGCATCATTGGAGCACTCCCATAATGACAGCAAACAACAAAAGAAGGAATATGTGAAGTACTGAAATACTGTAGAACAGAACATACTCTGAGGATTTAGGATTTTACCTTTTTTTTTTTTTTTAATCAGCTGAAAGTGAATGAATTTGCAGTTTAACTCCGAAGTTAGTGCTTAGTTAACAGATCCAGTGGGGTGGGGGGAAAAAATAAGAAAAAACTTCATGTGAAGATTCTCATACTTAATATGAGATCTATAGTACTTGTGAGAATAGTGCCATGCTAAGAAGCTTGACTCTAACATGCCACTTCAATTTTTCGATTGGTGTTTAAGTACAGTAGTGTAAAAAAAGGAAATGCCTTGAGGGGTTCTTAAATACCACAGAACTTTGAATTGTCTGTCTTAGTTTTTGTTTGTTTTTAGTTATGGAAAGTAATGTCTTGATCTGTTAATAATTTTAATAAAAATATTAGTAGTAAACAGTGTCTGTAATCAAAACTTTTGTAGTTCCTGGTTATATCTTTCCTTTTTTGTTGTTGTTTATTTGCAGATTAACTGAAACAGAATTCAAACTTGACCTTTTAGAAAAGGATCCTTATGCTCTTGATGTTCCAGTTAGACCTTTTGGCAGAGGTACAGTATTGAATTGTAAAATAGAGCCTGTCTTTTTTGATTTCTGGTTTTGTTTCCCAAGACCACACATATGTGATTGTTTGAAAACTCTCTTGGCCTGTGTATGTACAAATAACAGTCGCTAAAACAAAACTGGGTCATAAGTGACTTGAGGTCGCTTTATTTTCTTGAAACTGAGAATGTGGGTAGTATCAATGAGAGTAGACTGCAAATATGACACACATGGTAATTGAAGCACAATTCTTATTTCATTTGTGATCCAATTTAAACCTCACCTGAGAAGTTAATTACTTTGTACAGTTTGTTCAACTAAATATTGTGAACTTGAGCATTTTGTTTTAACTGTTCCAGAGCATTCCCCATATGGACCCTCACCAATGGGCCGGCCTTCATCTGAAACAAGAGCTTTTCTTTCCCCTCCAACTTTATTGGAGGGTCCTTTAAGGCTTTCACCTATGCTTCCAGGTGGAGGAGGAGGAAGAGGTACAATTCTTAAACTTCAAAACCTATCTATTTTGGATTTCTCTCTCCTCTGCTATAAACCCGTCACACCTTTTCCTCTTGATAGTTTCAAAAAATATTAAAACAAGCAATAAATTATAAGCAATTCCTGACATAAACCTTTCTTGTTTTTCAGTTTCTAAAACTGTCTGGTATATAACACCACAATGGAAAATTCAGTTATTACTAGTGGGCCAGTTGGTAGATTCACTTCAAAGCATAGGTTGAGAAAAGTGAAGAGTCAAACTTATTCCATCATATTTTGCTGAAATAGGCTTCTGGTTTGAAGGTAAACAGGAGTGAGTTAGCTTTCTGAAGAAAGGTCTTGCCACTTCCATTTCAGTGGTCCAAAGACTGAAAGGAGGAGGAAGAATTTTATGTTATAAAAACGTAGGATGGTTTTATGGGACTGATTAAAAAAAAAAAAAAAAACACAATTCTCAGGTAACTTTTGATCCAGAAAATATTTTGCTTCATTTTGTTTGAAGTATGAGGCAAACTCTGTATTTCGTACTCTGTTCCTTCCTTAATAATGAAAGTAAAATGAAAACAGTTTGATGAAGTTAAGGAGTTGCATGCAGAGATTCAGGAATAGTTGAAAGCAAGCTATGGTGTTACAGATGGTAAGGCAAGAACTGCACTTATTCCTTCAGTTCTTATTGATGTTCTTGGAAATAGTGTTCCTGGAGTTCAGTCACCTGTTAGAGGTGACAAAGAAACTACTGTTGGCTTACTACTACTGCCGTGCCTGCTGGCACCTGAACTTAGTATTCCATAGGAAATATAGGGTAGAGTCTGTAAGGGTTTCACTAATTAATTGATTTTTTTTAAAGCAACATTGACAATATATTCACTTTAAATCTTCATAAAAAACATCTAGTTGCATACAAAAATTGATTCATATTCTAAATCACAAGAAAGCTGAGATTGAATGTTCAGTCACAACTATATCACAAAAGCAGAATCTGTTACTTATTTTTATATATACACACACACACACATATATATATAGTTCTTTGTATAGGGACAGTAACTAAAAAAAGTTTTGTCCATATCTTTAAACTGTAGATGAACTGAAGCTAGTGAGGAAGAATGAAAACTGGATTTCAGAGTGTAGCCTTAACACGGAAAGAGACTGTGCTAAGGCATAGCTACTGTTTGCGTCGTAATGGAGAACTAAACTAACTGGGGCAGATTACACAAACCACGTGTTTAAACAGCACTGACTAGCGAATATACTGCTGGTTTTGCATAAAACAGAGAATGGTTTAATTTTCAAATTCTGGGGTAACTTTAGGATAGAAAATCAGAGAATGATACCAGAATCCTGCATTTCTTATTTATCTGGCCAAGTCTTAGTTTAAAGGAGACTTACAAGTTTTTTAGGAAAAAAGAAAATGTTTTCAAGTATATTGTCCAAGTCTTTTTTGCTTGGCTATGTGTTGATTCATCCTTTATTATTATTATTTTCTAAAAAGAGTCAGAACCAGGAGAGTTTTAAATGAAGTATGGGTGTTTTTCTTCTGATGAAGGTGTTAACTTTCCCCATTATGGTTTCTATTCCTTTAAATCTTATTAGCAGCAGTTATTTTAGCGTTAAGAACAACATTGATTGAGAAGGCACTAGTTTCTCTGATTTGAACAAACAGGAACTCTTAAAATGATTTTTAAAATCTTTTGTAGATTTCACTTCTGTTCTCACTACATTTTTTTTCCTATTTCTTTTGGTTTTGTAAACCTTTGAATTATTTCTAGTCATAACAACTGGGTTGAGTCATCACCAGACAGCTGGAGAGTCCTGTAGAACCATATACCTCTTGTATCTTGAAAGCATTGGCACTCTATGACCTATCTGACTACTTTCAGTCTTAATGAAGACAGTCATAGTAGGGAACTCATTTCCAGGGTAAATAGCTGTCTAATTTCTTCACATAGGATCCAGAGGACCGGGAACTACTGTCATGTATGAAGGCAATAATGAAAGAGGAGAGCTGAGTTCTGATAGACTAACCGATCCGCACAGGCCTCCATCAGATACTGGGTCCCTGTCTCCCCCCTGGGACAGAGAACGCAGGATAGTTCTGCCTCTACCAGGTAAAGAAAAATGCCTAGTTACTAAGATCTGTGGAAAAATTACTGAGTTACTGACTTGCACTAAATACCCATCTTTTTAAGTATTTTCTGCTTACCTGTATGAACTGTTTTCTGGGAATTGCATGTACAGCCATACTGGAAAAGCTCTTTTAATAGTATTTTTCACTTTCTTGAATGGTGCAGCTCATTTGCACTTCTACGCTGGGTATTTTGATTATTGAACTACTAATGTACACCAAAGTACTTTGGTACACTTTGGTATTTTCACTTTGCTGGGGGCTTATTTATTGCATTAAAAGACTGATCTTGGCTAGATCATTCATGAGAGGTCTGAGAAAGTTAGTGTTTAGTTGTGCTGTAACTTGTACAAGGTCTTTCAGGAAAGACCCTGAAAAGGGTAGCTGTTGTTTTTTAAATACATTTCTACTAATAGTACAGAAGAACTGCGGGACAGTGAGCCAGTCTGAAGCGTTCAGAATTCATAGTCATGTTAATGATACCTCTTCCATAATTAAAAAAACAGTGTTCAGTCTCACTTCTTCAGTTAAACATCTTTGCATGTTTTCATTCAAGAAAGGCATGAACAAACCAAAGAGGATATCACTGATAATTCTACAATAAATTAGCATGCAGGGGAAAGAACAACCATCCCATATACCTGAAACAGTTCTTTTTCTGTCTGCATGGTTGCTAGATCTGGTGGAAATGGTTGATGGCAGTATAACAGATGAAACATAATAGGAAACGATGCTCTTATATTAGCATTGATTAAAATATAGTAAGTTGTTTTGACTTCGGCCTTCATCACTGTATAGAGTCTTTATTTTTCAGAGTCACAGTGTTTACAACTTATGCTATCATAACTTTAAAAAAAAAGCAATGTTAAAGCAACAGTCAAGATGACTAAGGCTTTTGCTTTGTTAATTTATTAGATATGTAAGCTGTTATAGTACGTGAATGCCTGGTGGGATTCCTGTAGTGCTTTTTTATTTTATTTTATTTTTTTAAGAATGTCTGCCTTTATTAATAGTAACTCTGGATATTTACAAAAACATAAAAAAAAATCCAGAGAATCTTGCAGGTGTAAAATGGTAGGAAATAGGGGAATACCTCTGTGAATCTTCACTCACCTGTTCTGTGATTTTTTTTTTATTTATTTTTATTTTTTTTCCTCCCTTCCCAATATTAGGTGAGCCTTACACTGATCCAATTGTTCCTCTTCCTCCTCCTCGAAGGCAAGACAGATTTCTTCCTAATCCTCCAAATTCTGGAAGACTTTCTGGACCAGCAGAACTACGAACTTACAACATGCAGTCTTTTGATACAACAGGTGGGCATTGCTTTACCTGCCTGCCTTAATATTATCAACTGCATCAGCGGCTTGGCAGTCTCGGGCTTCTGTTCGAGGGATGGGAGTGGTAGTGAGGTTCTTTCTTTCACCCTTCTGTGTCGGGCTTGGCTTTGAATGTGTTACAGCCTCTCCCATAAGGCTTACCTTAGCACTAAAATTTCACCAATATTTAGATGTGTTTCCATCTCAGTTTTGCTGAAGCTAGGGAGAGATTTTTGTCATTAAAACTGAAAGAATAAGATGCAGTGTTTCAAGTATCCACTGACTTTGAGTACTGAACTAGATGTTTGAGTTCTCCTTCTTCAAGGCATTTGAATCCTTAGATTCAAATCTAAGGATTTGAACCGTCATCCTTAGAGCCTTTTGTAGTTCAAGGTGCAGCTGCCCCCAACTTAACTGCACATCCATGAACCAAGTACCGTTTGCTTCATGATGGCCAATTATATAAGATCTAATTTATGACATTTAGCAACAATCAGAAGCTTAGAAGCCAAGTTAGGGTGACTTCAGTGTTGTAGCTAAAACTGTCTAGAAGCTTC
Source organism: Tinamus guttatus (assembly GCF_000705375.1). The sequence continues at coordinate 65,571 of NW_010577788.1, forward strand.
AAGTCTTAATACTTGTTAATAAGTTTTCATCATTATTTAATCCTTAGTAAGTCACAGGTACCTGAGTCATCAGCTGGGCTGAAACTGTTAAACTCATCACACCAGCTTTGCCACCTAGTGTTCAGTTATCATCTTCGGCGGGTTTCTAGCAGCAGGAAAGAGAGAACCTTTGTTGTCCTGTGTCTCCAGTGTCAAATGGGGAATACTGATTTCTGTTTCAGAAGGTTAACATTTCAGGTTTCTACAGATTTCTGCCTGCTGGAAGATAATTCTGTTCTTGTTCAGCCACTCACCTTGCTATCCCTTTTCTGAAGCCTCCATCTGACTTCCCACTTGCTTGCATTCCCCTGAGGCCTTTCTTCTCCCAGCCCCTGCTGATGCAGCCTGCAGAGGCTTCACTCTGTGCGTTCGCTGCTCTGCAATCTTTCCACACTTTCTTCAGCTGCTGCAAGCAACAATTAAAAAAAAACCTGCTTGTAGTTCTCAGGCAGAACAAAAAACTACCGAGTGGAAACAATGTTCTGGGTAACTTGGGTGCCAGCCTCCAGCAAGTTAGAGCGCTTATGTGCATGTTACATTTTATAGGCATGTAATTTAACTGGACTTGGGTGGGTAGTTGTAAAAATAGCAAAGAAGGAAAACCAAAACCACCCACTGTCTGACCTCAGAGCAGCAGCACGTTTTGTAGTGCCAAAACCAACGCTCTGGCTCTAGAAAGGGGGGAAGCTACACTGTCTCAACAAGAGGACAAAATGCTCTTTAGTGTGAGCAAAATAATGTGTGAAGGTGAAGTGGTTAATGCTGCAGAACTCTTAAGTTGAAGCAGATACTTGGAGCAGGAAATTCCCTGTTAGAAAGGTTAAAATTTGGCAAACTTTGAGCAGTTTGACAGGGTTTAAAATGGAAAGTATTATGCAATCCAGGTGTCAACAAATAAATATTCTGCACGTAAAATAAACAGTTAAATGCTTCAGATTAAGAAACTACTTCTAGCAAAGGCAGAGACCGCTTGACAATCCTTAAATTCACTTTTGGAAAAGGCCTGTCTGTTCCCTGAGAGAAGAGTTTTGTTTGCTTTGCACAACTAACCTATAAGTGGAAACCTGTCACTTGTTAGAAGTTTTATTTCTAGTCTTACATCCTACAGCTATTAGTGGCTCTGCTCATGCAGAAATGCCAGGAAGCTGGATTTTTCAAGTGTGAGCTATGGGGGATTTTTTGTTTGTGTGGTTTTCTGTTGGTGGTGGGGGGGTTTTTGTGTGTGTGTGCTTTCAAAAGAAAAGGGTGTTTTTAGTTTTTAGCACTCCAGTCAGACTTTTTTTCTGAGAATTCCCTTTAATAAATCTCTCCAGTTGTTTCTGACAACACTTGTTCTCAGGCAGGTGTAAAGGTAAATGCACTGAGGTCTTATTTATCTCTCATATGTGGACACAGGAAACATGAGGATTAATTACTGTTATTCCTAAATGCTCTTTCAGGACTAATACAGTACCAAAAGTTTCCTTGATGTTTGGTGCAGCTAAGAAAGAAATCCAGTATCTGTCAGGCTTGAAGACTGTTGCTATCACACCTTCTGCTAAGAATAGTTCTTGGTACAGGTAGTTCCTGGTCTGGACTTGGAGCTGACATGAGAAATAAGTTACAAGTCTGGAAAACACAGTAGTACAAGGAAGGAGAGGATAAATGGAGCGGCTGCTGTAGTGTTAAGATGCAGTATTAGCAAAATGCACTTGTAATTTCTAAGAAAAAATACATTAAAATGAAAGAAAATGCCTTATTTGGGTATAGGAAACTGGTAAAAACTGCCACCTGGGTGCACATATACAAACCTGTGTACATACTGAAGGTTTTCAGGCAGAGCTTTGTGGCCCTCAGTTGAGAAAATAGTTCACAAACAGAACCAAGTGGAAATGAGATGAAAGATCATTCTAATCTTGGTGTAAGTAGCTGAACAGGAACTTGGTTTAAAGTTTCTGATTTGAAGTTTAATATTGTACAAAATATTTATGAGAATTTGTTTATACTATTCTGGTTATCATACCTATGCAGTCTAAATGATGAATTATATTCATACTTTTACCACTACACTCACTGTCTTGCCAATTGCAATACACCTTACATAATTCCTTCTATAAACCTATGTAATAGTAACTAAAGGTAAAGCCGTGGTCAGGCTGATAGCCTGTGCCCAGGGCGAGTCTTGCTCAGGCAGTCAGAACTACACCAGATTTTATTAACCAGCCTGTCACTCTTACAACAAAATGGGCTTGATGGGACAGAAGATTTTCCCTCTCCCTGAGTTAACGTCCTGGTTTTTGTGGTGTTACAGAACTTACTACCTGATCAGTCTTTTGCCTCTGAAAGTGAAGCAGGCACCTCGGGCTTTGCCCCCCCGCCTTTCCCTCCCGTCAGAGCTCCGATGCTGCCCATGGATCCTAGAGGACCTTTCATGAGAAGAGGACCTCCCTTTCCTCCTCCTCCTCCCCCTGGCATGTATGGGCCACGTGAATGTTTCCCAGTACGAGACTTCGGGCTTCCGCAGCCTCCGCTACCAGGTATGTAGCTTGTTCCTTTCAAGTATTTCAAGCTCATGAAGGTGGATGCTTTAGGCAGGTGATTATCACAGCGGGGAGTGCTGGATTCTCCCAGTGCGGGCTCCTCAGTTCAGCTAGAAGCATCTTTTCTCATGAGAGCTATCACACATTTTCCCTTCACAGTTGTGCACATTGATAATGTTCTTTGTTTACAAACACTGTGTTTGACTGTAAAATACACATACAAACACCTTGCAGCAGTTCAAGGGTGCTTCTTTGGAGGTAAGAAAGCAGTAGTTGATTTCCTTAATCCTTTTCCTCCTATGAGGTTGTGTCATTCATATGCTTAGAAATTCCATCTTTATAGGGACAATATTTCAGCTTTGCTGCATACCTGCCTTTGAGGTATGCTGGTGTCCATACAACAACGTGCATTTGGGACCTGCATGTTAATTGTTTCCCCTTGGAATTTCCCTTAGTGGAGCAAGATATAAATAGTAGACAGAAGGGCTTTTCTCTGCTTTTTACTGCTCTGTGCTCCACCTGTGAAGAACTAAGCGTTTTGTCTTTCAAAGTACCTCTGTGGTAAAGTAACAGGGCTGCTGGATCAGAGCCGGGTGTCGGTGCAGAGGTGGCGGTGGCAGCAGCTCAGTAACAAACGCTGGCTGCCCAGCTGAGCCTGCACCTGGAGAGCTGCTGCAGAGCAGCCGTTGCTCTCTGTGTCCCTTGCTCCTGCCTGTGGCTCCCTGGAGCACGTTCCGTGCGCTGGGAGTCACGTTGGGCAGGCCCTGCGGAGCACTGCTGCTGATGAGGAGGAGGAGCAGGGACGTGGTTGCTGTC